>CM018909.1:9478944-9483944 GCA_009663005.1 Actinidia chinensis | reverse complement strand
TTTCCTAGGGATTACCTTGGGGGATGTGGTTTGGAAGACAATGACATGACCAAACTGAAAATCTGGGGACAATGAGCTAGTTGTTCTTGGTGCCTTCTTCTAACCAATTGTTGCAATTTTGAGTTTGGGCTAGTTGAGTGTCATACTTTTGCTATAGCCCCCCTTTCAATCGATTTGTGACAATTTGTCACAGTATTGATTTTGACTCTTTCTAAAAATATTCTTCTTTTCTTATTTGGCATGACTTATACCAAACTTCAACAAGTCTTTCCTTTTATTTAATGCTTAATCATCTATATATTGCAGCCTCTTCTTCCTCATTTATCATGCTAACCCAAGCTATACATTTAAACGATCATTAACAGCTCTCCACCCCACCCCACCCCACCCCACCCCCTCTCTCTCTCTCAAGCTTTCACTATACTTTTTGAGTTGCAGAATTGCCTTCTAAACATTCTCTCACCTTAACTGCACTGACTTTACCCTAGGAACTACAATCTTCCAGTACAACAATGACTGTTATAGAGTTGAGACTGATTTTCTGTATTTTTAAGTTGTTATACTCGATCATGGTCATGCATTACACCTCATTTTCAGTTACATATTAGTATTTTCGATTTGAGACCTCCTTGGCTTTCTATCTCACCCAAATCACTCTCACAAGGCTTCTCTTTCTCAAACGTATTATTTTACTGCTTTTATATTTGTCATTTTTCTTTTCCTCTTTCTTTTTGGGCCTTCAAAAACCCAAACCACAACCCATATACTTTCTGAAAACACAACCGTGGCCTTGGGTCATTCCGATGTCCTGAGTCCACATTCATGCCGGGCCTAGTCGTTTTTTGAACCCGTTTGGAATAATTTGTGGGCCCCCGAACCAGCCCGTACAAACCAAAACACCCTGAAAAACTACTCTTGAGACTTCAAATTTAATTTATTTTTTTTGTAATTAGTTTTGATCAATTAAAATGCAATACAATGGCATGTGGTATTTTCGAAATTGTAAAAAGTAAAAAATTGAGAATTTTAGATGGAGATTTCCAAGCCTGAAAGGATGATAACGTATTGCAAAAATAAATGGATAGAGAGATGAAATAGATTTTGAAAAAAATATAAAATATAAGTAGTTTGAATAAACAATTCCTAATAAAGGGCTTAAAAAAACATGCCATAGGGAATGCTTGCTATAGACTATGGTGGTGGAAATGAATTTTTTTGGAAAGAAGTTGCTTTTGTTTTTGAGTTTTTTGCATTTAGTGAATTTTTTTCATTGCTCCAGCAATTTTTTATAACTTGTTGGTTCTTCTTAACTAGAAGAATTTGAAAATATAAAAATTTTGTTCAAATTTGGAAACAAATATACTAAAGACAAAAAAAAAATCCCGACAAATATCACTTTTTGTCTTTAGTGATTTTTTTTAATCAAATAAAATTTTTAATATTTATAAATATCTCATCAAGAAAAACCAAAAAAATACAAAATTTTAATCAACTTATTAAAAAATAGTAAAAAATAAAAAAACTTAAAAATAAATATAGCTAAAAAATCTGGAAAAAAAATTAGCCCAACTGGCCTCACATATGGTCAAACATGACACCAGTGGTTGAGATTCATCGTGGAAATCCAATGTTCATGAATAATTTTGGACATCAATGCCACCAAAATCAGTTTTTGGCATAGTAGCTGCCGGGACCAACGTTTGGAAGAGTGCAATTATAGTTATTCATCCGCATTTTTATTGATCCAAATATATGGGGCGCAAATAAATTAATGAAGTGTGTCTCATTTAAAGTAGTGGACACCATGTGTTTAGATCAGTGAAAGTGTGGATAATGTTCACCTACATTGTCAAGTGAGTGAATATAATTACACTATATTTGGATATGAGCTCGACCCCGAAAATCTTGACTTGACTTACTTGTAGCGTTATTAAAGCATCCATATCACTCTCATTAAATTTAAGTCAAATTATAATTCAAAACTATTTTTTTATTTTAGTTAGTCAATTTTTTAGCACTTATCCCACCAATTTCTTTATTCTAACTCTATTTTATTAGAATATTATTTATTTACTATTTTTTGCTATTTATTCATCTTATTCTACAGTTTTTTTTCTTCAATGGTCATGTTCTTAATTTTCCAATAGTGATATTTTTGAAATATGTATTTTTAGAACTGACATATGTTTACGACAATCATATTTTTCTTCAACAATTATATTTTTACCTTTTTAACAGTGTAAATAGATGTTTTTATAAAAACGTAAGTGTGCACTATGTAATTAAGCTTTTATGTCATGAGAACAAAAAAGAGGTGCATTAAAAAACAATACCTAGTGAATTGTAGCAAAAATAAATTTGTAAGTTGATTTACATTAGCATTTTTAATAATTTTAAGTGGAGGAACTGCACTAAAATTAATTAAAAATTTATTGAAAACTAGAGAATTCTATTTTTTAAAATTGAATCTACATATACCAAAGTAAAATCTTGCCTAAACTACAGAAATCAATGGTAAAATTTTTTCTTTTACTTATTTTTGACATATTCTCTTTAAAATTTAACATTCAAACTTGGCGGACTCGATATAAGCCAACCGCGCCTCTACGTAGATGATCTCAATTATTCACATTACAGAACATTTTGAGGAGATCATTTGTGAAAAAATATAATCTTCATTGACTATTCATCTCTTTGAAACAAATATCTTTTGATAATGTGATTATTAATGTCCAGTTAAATTATTTTTTTCTTCTCAAAATAGTATTTTCAATATGACATACAAAATTAACGGTTAAGATCAATAAAAAGAGTTCACAATAACAAATGATAAAGTTTATACAAGTCATGTCCTTACAGTTTTGATTGTGTACAAAATCTTTAAAAGGATGGCCTAACATTTACATATTTTTGCCACCATTTAGTTTAGAGAATAAATTATTTATGTATGCAAAGTAAAAAGAGAGACATTGAAACCAAATTAAAATTAGTAGTCTTAGTTGTTTAAGTTAAAATTACAAAGGACTAAGGCTCCGTTTGGTATTAGTTTTTCGGTTGGCTATTTTTAAGCTTATAAGCAAAAAGTTATTTTTTTTTTGCTTTTTTATTTATTTTTAATTAAAGTAAAGCTAGAAAAGTAAAAAAGTCAAAAAATATTGACTTTTGGATAATAAATTTAAAAAATATTTGGTTTTTAAACATTACCAAACGGAGCCTAAAATCAGCTAATAAGGAGTTGCTGTGATGCTTTTTGCATTCTTGGGACTCTCTCTCTCTCTCCTCCTCTTCTACAACTGCCTTGACCGTTTTAGACATCTCCAAACCCAAGACTCCAAAATAAAAATCTAATATATAATTTTTAATTTTAAAAGTGTATTTAGGTGGTTCAATTATTCCTAAAAATTCCAACCCAAAATCTTTATTTTTAACTCTATTTTCAAAAACCTCCATCAATTCATCATTTCCCTAAAAAAAATTCAAATAATAAAATTATAAATTTTTATTAAATACATATAATATTAATCTTATTTTAAAGCTTTCATTATTATATTTTTTAATAGTATAAATTTTATAAAAAATAGATTTATGAATTAAAGATTATACATATAATATAAACTAATAATAATAATAAAAAGAGAAAATGAAGATGAGTCTCCGTTTGGTAGGAAAGTTTCCAATTATCGAGACTGAAAATGGAGACAAAAAATAGAGGTGGGTTGGAGTGGATTATAGAAGTGGATTGAAAATGCCCTAACCCACCTCCATATCCCTATTTTGGAGACCAAAAATGGAAAATTTTCCTCCAACCAATCTCCATTTTTGGTCTACAAAATGGAGATCTCATTTTGAATCTCCATATTTGGAGACTTTGATAACAAATGAAGGCATATCTTTCCACTAATATTTTGTATAATTTTTTTTATAAATCTAATTTTTATAAAATTGGTATTATGAAAAGGGTCCTTCTAATGACAGCATGGTAGGTATTAGATAAGAAATAAAGATTAAATTTTAAATGTGTGCAACTTTATCTACATTCAATCATAAATTGACATGTCATTAATTAATTGAGAAAATCAAGGAATTTGTCTTCACCATTTTCTTTAACTAAATTGGGTTTAGTTAAAGAGATCATATTTTAACTCTGGTTAACTTTATTAATTTTACGCAATTATAGTTAGTTATTTGTTAGGATTAAACTGTAAAAAAAATGAAAATAATAAAAAACGAATTGTCTAGTTGGTTTCCGTTTGACTTCCTCTCAGGTTTCCAGTGTAAGGTATTCCCTAATACCACCAGATATTTGCCACCTAAACTTTCTTTTTCTCTCTCTCTCTCTCTCTCTCTCACTTAATTCTCGTTTGTTTGTTGTCTTCCTACTGATTTTAGATTTTAGTTTTAGACTTCTCTTAAAAAATGATCTGGGAGTAGGAGATGAAGAAACACAATTCGTGTCTTCTTTTCTTTCTTTTTTTAATTTTTTAATTTTCTAGTTTAACCCTAACCAATAATAAACAATGGCTTTGTGGAATTAATGAAGCTAACCACAATTAAAATGGGATCTCTTTAGTTATCCTCTTGAAAGGGACATATGAGTTTTACAACTCACATTTCGTCTAAATACTTAACGGTCATTTACGAAAGGACTATATTGAAACTCTATGATCTTATTTGTTCAAATTAAAAATATATGAACCAAAATAAAACTTTAATAATACTATAGGGATCCATAGTGACATTTATTATTGTGTTGTAGGTAAATGAAGAAAGAATAAATTTTTTTTATTAACTTGCACATTTCATGAGCATCAAAACTTTTGCCTTTTTTGATTTCCTTGAAAGCACTGCAGGTAAGTTGTCGAGTGAGAGTGTGTTAAAAATCAGTCTTAAAGTTTAGGTCGTTTGGGCTGCCGGATAATATTAAAAAATAAGTTTTAGAGGGGATAACTTTTAACTTTGTTTAGGTACTTTGTAGAATAAGTGAATAAGGGTGGAAATAA
>CM018909.1:9468944-9473944 GCA_009663005.1 Actinidia chinensis | reverse complement strand
GGCAGTGGTGATTTGGTTGGTGGTGGTGGAGGTGGAGGTTGGGCGAAAGTCGACGGTGTGGGTGGAGGGTTGGTATTGGTTGGGTTTTGGCCATTTGGATCTCTTCCCCTCTTGTTGGTAACTTGGGTTTGGGTAGAAAAGTCATTGAAAAAATTCACCGAAAAAGTCCTCGGTGAACCGGAGTTGGTAGGTTTGATAGGGTGTAGTGAGAAATGAAAAAATGGTGTAGAGAGTATAAGGCTATTTTTGTCCATATTGTTCAAAAAGAGTTTTGGTATTAAGGTTTGTGACATGGATCAATTGCGTTAAAAGTTAATAAAATTGACCTTAGAGTGTAACACTCCGACCTCGTAATCTCCCTCTTATCATTTTAATCGTATAATTATTTTGTAATTAATTATTTATTAGCTGCCTACATAAATCATGTGTTGATTTTATGCCTATTCGTCCCTAGTGTTAGAATTTGAGAATTTGAGCTAATTTCGTAATTACTTTTATTTCTTTTAATACACTAACTTGCGGCGTGATTTATGTGATTTCTAGATTTTTTTCCCAACAAACACGATATATATTGCGAAGTCCACAATGAGGAGAACACTGTGTGATTTTTTGAAAATTTGAGATTATTTTCAGAAACGAATTTTGAACCGCGCAGTAAAATTTACATAATTCTTGGAGCCCACTCCATTCTTTCCCTATAAAGGGGGACCAGCTGGCCCACGCTCACTTTTCACAGCCGAGAGAGAGAGAGTTGTGGAGAGAGAACAGAGAGTTAAGAGAGAGAGAGAGAGAGAGAGAGAGAGAGGAGAGGCCCGCCGGCCAAGCGCATTCTTTCCGGCCATCCCACTGTACCGATCGTCCCCACCACCACTCAGGCCACCGTTCAACCTCCTACGACAACAATCGTACTCGCCTCGACATCAGGAGTCACTCAGTACAATCCGCATCGCCGATCTGTCACCGGAAACCCACAATCTAGCCATTAACCGTCGCCAAAAAACTCCACCTCCGAGCACTGTCTCCACTCGCGGTCACCACCATTAAACTCCCTGCACTTCCAGGAGTCTCCCGGTGCCACCCACGTTGCCGATCGATAACCGGAAACCGCCATGAAAGCCTACCTTGTTTGAGCCGCCATAAACCCCCATTCTCTCTCTCCTCCACTGTGAGCCACCAGCCACATTTCAGCTCCTCATACAGCTTCTAAGGACCACCCTAGTGCTATCTCAGCCCCCGGAATCCGCCACTTTCGCCCTTCTTCACCGCGAGCCGCCGCGTTGCCACTTGGTGAGCCGATCTTGACTTTCTCGGCTCCTGAACACATGCACACACATACTTAAATTATTCAGTCTTTTAAATCTGATTGGAGCTCCGGACGAGCTTCCGATCGCTTTTTCCGTTGAACCAGGGTCCTGTTCGACGTTTTTGGGCCTCTGGTGGCTCGGTTTGAGCCTTTCACGGACACACCGAAGCTATATATTTATTTTTAGAACATGCTTGGACTAGTTCTTCTTAATAATGTAATATGATTTGATCAGATTCAGTTTCATTCGCGGACAGTCCGTGTATTTTCAGACCGTAAAAATGTCGTACAGTAAATTTCGATATATCCTGGTTACTTGGATTTATACTTTGATGAAAATAATAATTTTGGCATGCTAAAAAACCTAAAAATAATTTTGGATTGTAAAAATGAAGGCCATGTATGTTTTACTATAAAAATGCATAAATTACACTTTTCACCCTAAACTTTTCATAAAGTTGTCTTTACTTCCAAAAGACGAGTTGTTCAACATGTTACTTTTTATTCATGTTTCAGAGCATATTGAGGTTATCGTGGTTGGATTCGTTGACATGTTGTATTTGAATATCATATGTTCGATTATTTTTAATAAAGTTGCATAATTGTCCTTAAACTTCATGTCTTCTAAACATTGTCGTGGATATCTATTTGAAGACCGAAAATGAACATGAATATGATTGTTAAGGGATGTTTGGTAACGTTTCTGTTTTTCTGTTTTTTGTGTTTGTTTAATTTTTGTTTGTTTTGTTAATTTTTGTCAAACACAACTAAAAGTATATTTGTGTATCACTTTCGTTAACAAACAAAAAAAAAAAAAAAAAAAATTATTTAAAAATAAAAATATATTTGATTTCACCTACTTTTAAATTATTTAAAAAAAAAGTGTGTGGGGGAGGAGGAGGTGGTGTTGGAGGTGGCGGCAGTGGTGATGGTGGTGGTGGTGGTGAGGAGGTGGTGGAGGAGGCTGTGGTGGGGTGGTAGAGGAGGAGGTGGAGGTGGTGGTGAGGAGGTGGAGGTGGTAGAGGTTGTGGTGGTGGTTGAAAAAAATTGGATAAAAAATTTTGTAAATAAATTTTGTAAACAAAACAAAAATAACTTTTTTTTGTTTTTACTATTTTCAAAAATAGTAAAAATTGTTTAGCTTTGTTTTTATTTATTTTTTGTACGACAAACAAGTTTTCTGTTTTTATTAATAAATTAAACAACACAAAAATAAAAAAAACAAAAATTAAACAGTTACCAAACATCACCTAATAGTTTCAAATATTTGATTGAGGTGAAAGTCACCCGTGAATATTGATGCATCCTTTTGAGGGTCCCAAGACTCCCAACACTTGGGGACGCAATAAGCAGACCAGCAGGTAGGGTATGGGCGTATAGGGGTATTACTAAGATGAGACTTGATACCAAGGTTTGTAGCTCCTCACATGTTTCATATTGGATGTTAGCATCAAATGGATTTGTGAATATATATTGAGATAGCTTATTATGGCATTGTGTTTTGTTCATGTTCTTGTTAGCCGTAATATATTATTATTACTTAAGTAGATTGCTCGGTTTTACATAATATTATTAATGAATTGTTTCTTAAAATCTCCATTGCCCTTATTTTACTTCATTGAGAAATCATGGCAAAACTAGTAACCTTGGTGTACTTAACTCACACGGTTTTGGCTTATGAAAATAATTTTAAAATTTTAAAAGTGACGAGTCTTTGGTCGATGATTTGGTGAGATGATGATACTAGTTTTGGGTCGTTGGATTTTGTATATTTGTTATAATTTGGTATGAGGTATAATCATCGAGTTTCGAAATAAAATTACTATTCAGATGTTTTTGTACATTTATTTTATGGCTTATTCAGTAATATCTTTAGTAGATTATTTTGCACCTTTCGTTTTATAAATTTTATTATATCGTTATTTTATTAGTAGTTGCCAGAACCAGATTTAATTAGGTCTTGGGTGAGCGTGACTCACTGGCCATGATAACAATTAACTAGGCCCAGAAGCCGAGGTGGTCAATGGCGGTGGCGATGGATGGTGATGGTGGTGGGTCGGTATTTTTGTTGTGAAAGTAATAAAAATATAAGAATGTTCCTTCAAAAAATTAAGAAATCATCCTACATTAAAAGTGATTTGGAGGTTGGGTCCTTAGTCAATTAAGTGCAAGCCATTTAACTAATTTTTGCATTAAATTCTTTTAATTTTTATATATAATTTATTTCTTTAAATTTTAAAAGTATATTTGTCCTGATCGTATATAATATTACCTGTATCTTAATATTTTTAGATTTTGTCATACTATACTTGTATCATACTAGTATGCGACACATACATTATGGCTAAAGATAAAAATAAATCTAATTTTTGCCTTTTTTTATTAAAATGGTGATAGGTTTGTTGATTTAGTGAGTTTGTGAAATTTATGGAGATGAGATTTTTGATGAATAATTTTTTTCTCACCATGTGTTTTCTAGCTTGCATTATTAGAAAGGTAATTTTTACCATTAAAGTTTTCGTTACAAAAGTTTCACTTTGGTCCTTGTATTTTAACTCGAACAAGTAAGACATTGCACAATCTTGTTTTAATGTAGTCCCTTTTTTTATACTACATATATAAATAATTTAATTTCTAAAAATAATGGCAAAAATTTGTAAACAATACGCCTACCTTTATAGATTTTGCATACAATCATAGTGACCTTTTTTATTGATCTTAATTATTAATTTTGCACATCATACTGAAAAGACTATTTATACAAAAGAAATACTTTAATTGGATATTAATAATCACATGATCAAAATATACTTATCTCAAAAAAATATTGTCTACTAATGGTTAAGATTATTTTTTTCACAAATAATCTCTTCAAAATATTTTACAATGTGAATAATTTGAATCATCTACGTAATTTCACGGTCGCCACACACAACCCACACTTAAATTTAAAGCTTTGGAGAACATGCCAAAAAAAATAATATATAAAAGGAAAATTTTTACCATTGATTAGTGTAGTTTAGGATCAATAGTGAAGTTTAAACGAAATAAAATAGGAGTATCCAGCTGTCAAAAAACCGTTATATAAAAAAAAAAAGCTGTCAACAACGCTCCTCCCGAACGCTATATACATCTGTCTCTGTCTCTTCAAGAACGCCTATTGTAGAGAGAGACGGCCAGAAAAGAGAGAGGAAGGTGTACGGTTTTTCGAGAGAGAGGGAGAGAAGGCCACAAAGGTTTTTCAGCGGCTCCAAAGTTGAAGGGTTTTCACGAGTGTCTCGAACCAATCGCTCAACGATCAATTTCAGATGGGGAAGATTCTTCATTCGAATATTAGTTGTAGTTCTCTCTTTTCTTGTGAATTCAAAAAGGTATGTGGCCTTTGAACTCATTCATTTTCTTTTGCCGATGTTCACTTTCCAAATGGCATAAGTTGATTGTGCGGTTCACAAATATTGCCAGATTTGATGTATTTCTGTTGTTGATTCATATGAGCGGTAATTTCCAAATGGCATAAGTTGATTGTGCGGTTCACAAATATTGCCAGATTTGATGTATTTCTGTTGTTGATTCATATGAGCGGTAATTTAAAATATTCTTGTATTCGTGGTGAAGAAAGTAATCTTTGATTTCTCTTATTATGCACTAGAATGCATGATTCAATCTCATTGTTTTCTTTGTTAATAATGTTTGCGAT
>CM018909.1:9441444-9448944 GCA_009663005.1 Actinidia chinensis | reverse complement strand
CTTTCCAAGTAGCTAATGAAAGTTTATAATTAAAGTTTTACAAAGTTACACTTGTGGCCTTACATGTTGAAAAGAGAGTCAAGGTCACAAAGTGTACTAATAAATAGACAAAATAAATGTATGTCTAAAAACTCTAAAGGCATAGGATTTGCATTGTCACCTTCTAAAAAAAAATCAACATAACAACATGAGTTCAATAGGCTGCCAACTAAATACACGAATAAGAAATTATAAATGAGACACACCACTTTCTTACGAGCATATGCACATAAGAGTACAATTAATGGTTTTAGGCAATATCACTTTAAGCAAGGGGAAGAAAGCATGTCTAACAAGTTCAAATAGAATAACAAACTCAAATTCATCTCACTTCACACACAAAATCTAACACTCCCACTCCAACCTCTAGTCGAAACCAAAACGAAGCGTAAAGGCCACTCAAAACTTTCCTCAAAATGCCACAAGTCATGCATGCCCACGGGAATCATCCTAAGATGCATTCCAAATACGAAATCCCGTTTTTTGGATTCTCGGACTATTTACTTGAAGGTATAGTTGCCGCCTATCCCATGTGAGTTTATGTTACGGACTTTCATCGACAGTGATCTTTCAATATTAGACCACACTTATGCTCATAGTGCAACAATTTAAAAGCCACAAAAACCAAACAAAAGCCCCAAATCGATCCTCAAATGATCAAATAAACTTTGAGTACTTTCTCAAAGTTAAGGAATCTAATCAACTATTATATGTATCTCATAATTTAGTTCACAACCAACAAATTTAGTTTCTAACGTAGAACTAAAGTATTGGGACTTCAATTCTCGCAGCAAGATAACTACCAACCATGCCAACTTGAGTAAAACATCACATTTCTATTATTATCCTTGAACAAACAACGAATGTGTTTACTAACAACAAAACTAACTTTAACCAACCCATAAGTCAAAAAAATGAATTACTAATCTCTTTACTCAAAGCTAATCATCACAAATCATCAAAAAGTAGAGTTTAGTACATGTAGTTAACTAAACTTTTGGAACATCAAACATATTTATGCAAATGTCCACTCAATCAATTAATTAGGGTTAAATCTACATTATACATGTCCATATTAATGCATTTAATAGGAATCCTACCTCATAGACATCTGCAAAACACGATTCATGGCATCTGAAAGCACGAACAACGGTAGAGGCAATCTTTAAACCCAAAGGGAGCGCCCTCTCGTGCCCAGAACTTCGGGTGAGAGGGGGAATAAATTATTGGCCGGTGAATGGCCACCCTCTGGGCAAATGCCAAGTTAGTTGCTCCCCGAAGGCGAAGAAAACAACAGGGACATCACCATAAGGTGCTTGAAAACTCAAATGGCAGAATTGTAGTAGGTCCTAGTGGACAATAATCTAATAAAGCCAGCCCCAGGGTTGGAAAAGGACCATTCGAGGTGAGGTGGACTCGACGCACAGGCGCACCTCGGGGCGGCTTGAAAGGAAAAAAGCGGAATCTTACTATATTGAGGCTGAGAGCCTAAGCGATAGCAGAACCGTGGCTACGGTAAGGTGAAGGGTGCCACCAAGATGAATTGTCCTCGGTGTGGACTTTAGTCAAACCCTTAACGCCAAGCGAAACTGAGAGGATGGGGATTGCGGGCAAAGTTGGTTGCCAGGGCAACAGTGGTTGCAAAGACCATCATCCTGGCAAAGTCAGATACCAGGACTTCAAAGTCCACTCTAAGAGAGCAACTTCTCTAGAGATACCAAACCCCTTTCGCACCTAATATTGAGGGAATGTATCCTTCGGTGAAGTTCAATCCTTCCAAGTTCACCATGTACAATGGGAAGTTAGACCTAAGATCACATATTAGCCACTTCCGACAGATGATGACACTTTGGAATCATCTCGATGCAGTTATGTGCAGGGTGTTTCCATCGAGCCTGGGGGACCATGGGCTGAAATAATTCGACAAGCTGCTAGCAAGGTCCATCAGGAACTTCCTTCAACTTTCTGAGTCATTTGTGGCTCGGTTTGTTGTCAACATCTAGGCACCGAAAGGTATAAGCTCTCTTTTAACGCTCCGCAGCTACAACAAACGGTATTGGGAGCTGTACAACAAAATCAAGGAGTGCTCAAAAGAGCTGGGCGTGGTCAGTTACAAGCTCGGATTGACCTCGGGTGAGAAGCTTTAGGAAGACATGACACTCAACCTTCCAACTGATCTCTGAAACTTCCTGGCACGGGTAGAGATGTTTGCTCAGCTGGAGGATGATGTTAGGCAAGCAAAATGAGCTTTGGGGTCTTCTTCTCGGGGAGAAAGCACGTTCAAAAAATGGAAGGAAAGTACAATGGACCGTAAGATCGGATGAGGCAAGGAATGAACGTAGTTTTCAAATAACTAATTTACAAACCCTTCACTTCGATCCAAGAGAAGTCGTACTACAAGTCTATCCCCCCAAATGCAATCAACGGTGGAAATGTGCCTTCCACAGAAAATGTGCATATAACCAAAAACTGCAATGCCTTCAAGTTCTAAAAATCACTAGGCGGTAATCGGGCGGCCGGAGGGGGCCTAGCGCCTAGGCGGCCGCCTAGGCGGGCTTAGGCGGTTTTTTATTATTATTATTTATTTATTTATTTAAATTATTAATATTTATTAAAAATAATAATACATGACCAAATATCAAATTCTACCCAAAAAATGATATCAAAATAGTAAGTTCAAATGTTTAATATTGAATAATACAAAGAGGAAGATAGAAATGACAATTTAGGTCTCTAAAATACACAAAAATTAAAAATTAGGTCTCTAAAAGCGCTAGGCGTTAAGCGGGCGGGCGGAGGGCCCAGCGCCTAGGCGGGGGCCTAGGCGTCCTGGGCGACCGGGGGGTCCTAGCGCCTAGGCGGGGCCTAGGCGGCCTAGGCGGAGGATTTTTAGAACAGAGAATGCCTTTAAGACTTTCTTGGATCAAATCGTTCAGGTTGGACACCTGACGGAGTTCGTTGATCTGGAGACGACTAAGGCAAAGGAAGCCGAGGTCAGACCCAAACCAAGGTTTGACCGCGACAAAGATAAAAACAATGCATTGGAGGAAAACCTCCATCTAGGAACTATTCAAATGATTGGGGGCTCAAACCATCCTGATCTTGAAGATAGGATTCGAGGGGAGATCCGTAACATCAGATAATGCACGAGGTTCTCTCGGTCCAACAGGTAGCGAAGAAGCCAAGGTAAGGGTTGTCCGAGCTAGGAAATGTCACATTTAGCAAGTCATATCTTGAGCTGGTCCAACACCCTCATAGTGATCCTTTGGTCATCCAACTACGGGCCACAACTATGATGTAAAATGAATCCTGGTGGACACTGGTAGTTCGGTTAAGGTAATGTATTATGATTTATTAAAGCAACTTAAACTGTCTGTTTGAGGTTGATTGCCCGAGCTCCGTAAGTCGGGTTCAACGCTCAATCTCACTGGCCCTTGGGAACCACCCCTACAAGTTCAAGCTGGTTCCTAAGAGGTGGTGAAAATGTTCGTTGTCATTGATATTCTCTCCGTTGTTGTTGGTTGCCTCCGCGCTGCACTAGGTCATCAAATTTGCCACTCCCCAGGGTAAAGAAACTCTTTACAGAGACTAAATAGCAGTCAACCAATGCTACCTTGCCACGGTCAGCACCAAGGTCGCCATGAAAGAAGTGCAGCTGGTGGAAAAGGAAAGGGAAGTCCTAAAAGATGTTGGCAGGACCCCTAAGACTAAGGTCATGGAAGACCTGATTCGCTACGAGCTCGATGAGCCAAGTTTAGACTGTTTCTTCCTCGTTGGGTCAAACACAAGGGAACGAGAGAGAACCGAGCTCATCAAGTTCTTAAAAGTAAACATCGAGGTCTTTGCATAGACTCCATACGAGATGCCCAGAATTGACCTAAGTTTCATCAAACATGAGCTTAATGTCAAGTCCAAGGCTCGTCCGGTAAAATAGAGGGAAAGAAGGTTTGTAGCTGAGCATGTGGAAGCGGTGATAAAGGAAATTGAGCAGCTGAAGGAGGCAAGTGCAGTCACGGAGGTTCTTTAGCCAAGCCAACTATCCAACACAGTTCTGGCAAATAAGAAAACTAGCAAGTGAAGAATGTATGCCAATTTCACAAATCTCAACCAAGCTTGTCCAAAGGACTACTTTCCCTTTACCAAAAATTGATTAGTTGGTGGATTGAAGATCCGGCATGCCCATATGAGTTTCCTGCACACATACCGAGATTACCACCAGATAGCAATGCATGAGATAAATTAAGAGAAGACTACCTTTATCAACCCCTCGACGTATTCTACTACAAGGTCATGTCCTTTGGGCTGAAAAATGCCAGAGCCAAGATGTTTGCACATCTTATGGGTAAAACTATGGATGCTTAAATCGACAACATAGTGGTTAAGAGAAAAAAGAGTTGGATCATTTGAAGGACCTCGTCGAGGTGTTCGAGATTCTGACAGAGCACAAACTGAGTCTGAACGAGGCTCAGTGCGCCTTTGGAGTAAGCTCGGGCAAATGCCTAGGGCACTTCTCGCTCGGGGTCATCCCGAGCTTATAGTTGAATACAACTAGCTCTTTTGAGTGCTCATTTATCTTGTTGTACAGCTCCCAATAGCGTTTTCTATAGTTGAGAAGGATTTCATTCTTGCCTTTTCGAAATGTCAAAAGAGAGTTGACATCATTTGGTGCCTTTGTGTTGATAACAAACCGAGCCACGAATGACTTAGTAAGTTGGTAGAGGCTCCCGATTGATCCGGAGAGAAGCTTGTTGAACCATTTCACCCTGAGATCACCCAGGCTCGATGGAAATATTCTGCACATGAGTGCATCGTGATGGTTCCAGAGTGCTATGAAATGGCTCATGTGTGACCTCGGATCTAACCTCCCATCATACAATGTAAACTTCAGGGTGTTAAACTTCTTCGAGGAATCCATTCTCTCAATCTCGGGTGAGAAAGGGTTTCGGTACCTTGAGAGTCTTTCCCCTGGCATGGACCTGGCTGTCCTTGTTACTGATTTTTGTGGGATGATGGTTTTTGCGGGAAGTGCCACCGGCAAGCAGCTTCGCTCGTTGATCCTCATCCCAATTTGGTTTGGCATTGAGGGTCTCACGTAGGTCCACGACTCAATGATATCCTACGTTTACCCTATGCCACAATTTTGCTATCACTTTGGCTTTCCGCCCCAATGTGGGATTTCGCTTGTTTTTACATTCTGCTGCCCCGAGGTGGATCCTCTCGTCTCTTAGACCTTAACTCAAACGGTCCTTCACCAGCCCTTGGGGATGTGGCTTCATTAGTCTGCTGGCCACCAAGATCTGGGTCAGCTCTGCCAACTGAGTATCCAGACGCCTTATGGTGACGTCTTGACTGTCTTCACCTTTGGCAAACAAACGACCTGACCTTGGCCTAGAGGGCCCCTTGGCCGCCCTATGGGCATCTGCCAATAGTTTAGTTCCTCCCACGCCTGGAGTTCTGGGCACGAGAGGATGCTCCTGTCGGGTTTCATGGCTGTTAGACTATTGTTGCTTTGTGGTGCCATAAAAGTCATGTTTATAGATGTCTATAGTCAATTTCCCATAGACGGCGCCAATTGTGGGGTTGTGAGTACTAGAATGTAGGAAAGGAAATCAAAGATAGACACTTGCAGTGGCGAAGCGACGGTGGCTGCTGGAGACTGCTAGTCGGTGGTTTGACCTGCAACACAAGAATAGTAAGAATGGGCGCTGGAGTTATCTCTGGGAACGGCTCTTCGACGGTCAAGTTAGATGACTGATGGATACAAAATGTATGTAAAGAGAGTGAGTGTATAAGTTTAGAGTAGCTGAAATTGTACACCTCTGAATGAGTAAGGTCTAGCCTTGTATTGCAGTTCAGCACGTATTGGGATACGTCAATTGTCATGTCATTTGACAAACTTCAGCTCAGCGAGTGCCTGGACGCGTTGACTGCTGTGTCAGTGAGTAGGCGACCGACCCAGCCATACCCTTAAGGCTTGGTTGGTAGTTGATCATGTCCCCGATGTCTCGATCCAGTCGTGGGGGCCGTCAGAAGGAGACATTGCCATGCAAATTGCCTTATGGCTCCTGATGTGCCTCGGGATCGCCGCCGACTGTTGCTTCTTGACGAAACTCTGGCGCAGTGACTTGCCAAGCTTACTATAAAGCGACAGTTTGGTAGCGGTGTTTGCCCTAGCTTGACCAGGGCTGATGTTGTGTCTCGACTGAGCTTCGGCGTAGAGACCTTGCCGAGCTTGCTATGGAGCGACAGTCCAGCATCGGTGCCTGCCCTTGCTTGGTTAGAGCTTTTACTTAATATTTTATCTCCTTACAATAACCGTCGGATCAACCATCAATAGAATGTAATAGTCATCAGGATTTTTTCTTAAATAATCAGGTCGGGGACCGGGGTATCATACATACCCCAAAATCAATTCATCTCCACTAACAATTGTAAAATAACCCTCGCACCAACCATCAATAAAATGTAATAGTCATCCGGATTTTTTCTTAAATAATCAGGTCGGGTATCACACATACCCCCAAATCAATTCATCTCATTGGCCCACTTTGCTAATCCGTAAAACAAGGGGTGTAGGCCTAGGAAAACTGGAAATCAAGTTCTTTGCGAGAAGGGAAGTCAAGTGTGAAGGCAAGAACGTTTTTTAAGGGGAGAAGGAAAGCAACGGGAAGAACTATATGAGTAGCGTGATGGTGGTTAGCTGGTCTTTGAGGTTAAAGATGCTCTTCTGCCTTGCTGAATTTATGATTTCTCCTCTTGGTTCTTGATCTGATATTGCATTACTATTTTCGTATACAAGGACCGTTTGTTTGCTGTAGACCCACCCATTTTTCCTGCCCACCTATCGATATAGGGTCAGAAAGTAGCAAATGGACTTGATCAAAAAGTCGGAATTCATTCTTTTATAATGGGGCTGGAATAAGGTTTGATTTATATGACATGTCCACTTTATATCCCTTTAATTTATTTTCTAAGGTAGCTAAGAATTTCCCCAAACCAGTCAATGGACTGATCCAAAATTCCTTCATTACTTGCACAATGTTAGCCACCCATTGTTGACTTAGAACCGCACTATGGAGCTCGGCTTTTTCTGATCCAAAATGCATCTCTGGTCACACGAATACGTATAAGAATTTTGTGTCAAGCGATTTTTTTTCATGTTGTACGGATAAAAAGCATTTGGAGATGGGCGCAAATGTAGCTGAAAATAGTTGTCTTGCTATCGTCCTGTGGCTGGCTTCCTCAGTAATTGTTTGTATGCTTCACTCGTTGAGGTTCAAAGTTTTGACACAAACTGGTTCACTTCACAGGAAAACTTGGTATGTTCCTCTTTACTCCACTCCATTGTTGTATTTATTATTTTTTTTCCAGAGAATGGAACCAGAAATTATACTATCTACCAAATGAAAGCTTTTCAGAGAGTGGCCACTAATGCTTTAGTATGATTTGGTAAGAAAAGCT
>CM018909.1:9398944-9406444 GCA_009663005.1 Actinidia chinensis | reverse complement strand
TGTCATTCAGGGCAATTCTTCTCTTATGGCGAACTGGAGGAATGCATTGGTGAATAGTTTATGAGTGGCAACCAAGGGATCTATCCCAGGAACGTCGCTTTGTGACCATGCAAAGACGTCAAAGTTTTTCTTTAAAAATTCCACCAAAGTATTCTTATATCTTCAGCCAACTCTGTTCCAATCATAACATGGCAATTAGGATGGTTTGGGTGAATGGAGATTGGGTACTTCTTCCAAAGATTTTGTGTTTTCTGACTCTTTAGGATCCACTGGGTGATTTCCTCCATTTCGTCTCTTAATGCCTCCATCTCAGTGTCATCGATCTGTAATTGCTATTAGCAGCTCAATTGGGAAGGAAACTTTAGCTTTCAATTGCCTAAGGAAGCAGTAAATCTGGCCTTTTTTCTTTCTGGTCGCACCGCGACCTTCACCTCACCTATCCCCGTCGAAGTAGGGAATTTCATCTTCAAGTGATAGATGAAAGTGATGGCCCTGATTCCTTCTAGAGTCGGGCGACCCAGGATTGCGTTGTAGGGCAAAGGGCAGCCTACCACGATAAAGTCTTGCCATACGATTGTCTGATAGGGCTCCGCTCTCAGGGTCACTGGCAACTTGATCCACCCAAGTAGGTGAGTGGTATTTCCTCCAAATTTGACCAAAGGAGTGTGGAAAAGGTGTAGTGTATTCAAACCAATTTTTATCTTATCAAACAATATCCGCTGAACTCCCATTGTCGACCAGTATTCTCTGAATGTTGAAGTTGGGCGTGTCCAAAAGATAGTTTGTCTTTTCTTTTGCGAAAGATCCGAGCCTAGATTGACGCCAACTCTAAACATGAACTCCTCAATTTTATGGATGCCTTCTTCGGATATCACCAAATCAAAATGCATCTGCCTGACATGGAGAAGACTTCTTTTATTATCGAGAGGGGGCTATACTACTACAAAGTCAAACCATTTAGTTTGAAAAATGCAGGGGCGACATACCAAAGACTGATGACACAAGATGTTCAAAGATCTAATTGGAAAAACTATGGAGGTATACATAGACGATATGCTCGTCAAGAGCCTCGAAACTGCATATCACATCGCTTACCTAGAGGAAGCATTCAGCATTCTACGGAAACACCAAATGATACTAATTCTTCCAAATGCATTTTTGGCGTCTCTCGAGTAAATTCCTTGGATTTTTGGTAACCAAGAAAGGGATCAAAGCAAACCCGAACCAAATTTAAGCCTTGTTTTCCATGAGCTCACCTAGAAACATTTGGGAGGTGCACAATTAACCAAGCAAGTAGCTGCCCTTAATAGGTTTGTCTCCAAATCAGTTGATAAGTGCCTCCCATTCTTCAAGATTTAGAAACCAGTATATTATGTTAGTAAAGTCATCAGGGGAGCTGAGACCAGATACTTGAAAATTGAAAAGCTCGCCTATGCCCTTCTAATTGCCGCAAGAAAGTTTCGCCACTATTTTCTGGTGCATCCTATTGTTGTGTTGACCGACTAACCCTTAAAGCAAATTCTCTAGTGACCTGACATCTTGGGAAGGCTCCTCAAATGGTCTATCGAACTGAGCGAATTTCATATTGAATACAAACCAAGAATGGCAATCAAGGGTCAAGCCTTGGCTTATTTGTGTTGAATTCACATATGATGTCGCCCTAAAGCCTGAAGAAATTCTACCCGAGGTGGAATCCCCAGATGAATAGAATTTAGACGAGGACCTCGCTAGATGAAAACTGTTCGTGGATGGATCATCAAGCCAACATGGTTATGGCATAAGTTGGTTCTCAACTCCTCGGCAAAAAGATGGAATACTCCATTCGTATAAGGTTTAAAGCCACCAATAATGAAGTCGAGTATCAAGCCTTTCTCACCGGACTAAGAGTTGTAATAGAATTAGGGGTAGATTTCCTGGACACCTTCAGTGATTCTCAACTGATGGTAAATTAAGTTCAATGGGATTACCTTGCAAAAGATATAAGGATGATGGCCTTCTTGGGTAAGGTGAAGACCATATCGGGGAAGATAAAAGAATTCAGAATTTTCCAAATTCCTAGAGACGAAAACAAGAAGGTTGACGTTTTGGCCAACCTCGCCTCGGCCTTTGATTTCATCTCAGACAGGAACATACTATGGAGTTCTTAGCCAACCCAAGTATTGAGGTCACCAAATCAGTATTTCAGGCAGAAACGAGCCCGACGTGGATGGACGATATTTTTGGGTATCTCCAAAGTGGCACACTACCACAAGACAAGCTCCAAGCTCGCCGTGTCCAGTATAGGACCTCTCCTAAGATATTTTCGACCTAAAAAAAGGGAGTATGTGATGAAGGAGATTCACAAAGGCATCTGCAGAAATCATTCGGGGGCGAGGTCATTGGTAAGGAAAGCAGTTCGCCAGGGATATTTCTGGCCACAAATGAAATAAAATGCGGACGCATACACAAGAAAATGCGACAAATGCCAAAGGTTTGTTCCGGTGAGTCATCTCCCTCACATCGAGATGGTGCCAATAACCAGCCATTGGCTTTTTGCTCAGTGGGGTATAGATATACTCAGACCTCTACCTTAAGCTCTATTACAAAGGAAGTTTTTTATTATTGCCATAGACTATTTCACCAAATAGATAGAAGCTGAGCCTCTCTCCAAAATCACCGAAAAAACACATGAAAGATTTCGTATGGAAGCAAATCATTTGCCAGTTTGGAATTTTTAAAGTTATCATCTCGAACAATGTAAGGCAATTCGACAATGACAAGTTTAAACTATTTTGCTAGGACCTCGCTATCTCCCATCATTTCTCCTAGCCTGGTCATCCTCATACAAATGGACAAGTAAAAGTCACCAACCGAACCATCCTGAGGAATCTAAAGGCGAGGTTAAAAAAGTCGAAGAGCGAATGGAAAGAAGATCTACCAAGCATACTCTGGGCATACCATACAACGAGCACGTTCCTTATATGTGAGACGCCATACTCCATGGTCTATAGAACAGAGTCAGTCATACTTGTAGAAATAAGGATGTCGAGCTTCAGAACCTCAAACTTTGACAAATAGAATAATGAAATCGAGTTGAAATTCAACCTTGATCTCCTTGACGAGAAAAAGGAATGAGTAAAAATACGTCGAGCAGCTTATAAGCACCAATTTGCCAAGTACTATAATCAAAGAGTAAAGCATAGATCTTTCTTGCTTGACGATTTAGTCCTAAGGAAAGTCACCCTATCCACTAAGGAGCCAAACACCGGAAAGCTCGACCCTACATGGGAAGGCCTTTACAGGGTTTTCAAGTATCTAGCCCAGGAACTTATGGGTTGGAAGACATGTAGGGGAAGGCACTCCCTCTCCCCTTGAAAGTCGAGCATTTGAAGAACTATTTACCAATGATACATCTGGTTGCCCTATAGTGTGACATCGCCAATCTTATGATCGCCAAGATCTCCATTTGTATTTTGATGATTGTCAATCTTTCATATGAGTAATAAAATTTCTTCAAGTTTGATTTTATTATTGTAATTTGCCAGTGATTTACGATATGATAAGGTGCCTTGATCGCCATTCATTACAATATGATAAGGTGATCGCCATTTTCGGATGTCACAATTGGCATGGATTTAAACTATGAAGGTATTTCAATCAATAATGAATTGCTTGATTGTTGATTTCGCCATATAAAAATTCCCTTAAACTTGCCAATTTTTACTTATAATGTCTGCATCACCAATTTTTTTAAATTAAGATCGCCTTCATTCTAAGAAAGTACATAATGGCAACAGCACAACCATAAAGAGATGCAACGATAAGAGTAAGGGGGAACGAGGAATGAAATTCTTCATTTCATTAAAAGAAAAAGGTTATAGGTCGCCATTACAAAAAAAAATCCAAATCCAAGTCAAAGTGGAGAGGGATTGGCGATGCCCTTGTCTTTTTCTACGCCCCTCATTCTCGCCCTCTTTTTCTTCTTCTTCTTCTTCTTCTTCTTCTTCTTCTTCTTCTTCTTCGGCCTCGTCTTCCTCTGCCAGTAGGTCCTGATTATCTTCCAAATTGATGGTGAGGTCAGGATGATGTCGGTGAAGCGTCGTTTGGAGAAATTGGAACCTTTTCCAAAATACTTGGAAGTAGCATCTTCAATTGCCACCAGGAACTCTGACGAGGATCGGAACTCCACCACTATGGAACCCTTGGCTTTATCCAAGGCTTCCCTTAGCTCCACCACCAACATTCTCGACCTCTCTAACTTGTCGGCAAATGAATCCTAATCATCCTTCATTATGGCGAGCTCATCGATGGCCTATTGCTCTCGAGCTCGGGCCTCGGCCAATTGTTGCTATAGGTTGCCAGACCCACCCTCTATGGAAGCTACTTACCCTTCTTGGAGGGACGCATGTTCCCCTGCCTTCCTACTCCGTCGTCAATCTTGCCTTTTTTTGCTAGGTGAGCTGGCGAGGTCTTCTCTCAGCCTTTTCTTACCAATCACCACCCTTTTGGCTGGAGTGGGTCCAGCGGATGAGTTCCCTCCTTTGGACTGAGCTACTTTTCACCAATCAAAAATAGATGAGATAATTAAAATAATAAAGATTGTACCATCCTATTTGAGCTCGGAAGGGAGCCATGATTCTACCATAGCTCCCAAGCTTAAGCTTGATCTCAAGGAATTCGAGCTTGAGCTCAGGCAACCTGGTTCCCAGGCACCTAAGATAGGTCAAATTTTTCCCCCTATTACCGAGAGTAAAAGTTGATCGGGGAGGCGAGATAGTACCCTATTTGTCCACCTAATGGTTCATATACGCTCTACCAAGCTATCTCGAGAATGGCCACATCAGGATAATTCGTCTCGGGAATGGCGGGACTCACCCATGTCGCCCGCTGAGTTAGGGGTGTCGGGTCATTCTTCGCCAGCATTCTCAGGAGTTTTAGGCTTAAGAGGGCCAAAGTAACGGCGAAAAGTTTTGGACTTGAGGAGTAAGAACGAGTATAAACTTTTGCGCTACCGAAACTTTCCCCTTGCCAAATTGTATGCCATCCCCCAAATATCGGGGCAACCCATGAACCATTCCACCTCTAGAAGAACAAACCAATCAATTAGTAAAAACAAGGCAGCAGAGTAAGTGTAAAAGGAAATTCAGTAAGATTCAGGACTTACGAGGTACTCCCTATGACCTCGGAACCGTTGGCACCCCGACCTCCTTTCCTATTTCTTTTAGAAACTTCCAGCCATCTCCCGAGACAAAGAATAATTTTTTTCTTCCACCCTTTGACGTTGCTCGGGTATCCTTCGAGTAGGCCATTTTTCAGCCTCGCCTTAAAGTATAGCCATCCCTGGTCTGGTTTAGGATTTTTGTTCAAGCTAAACAAATTCCTGAACTCAAAAAGGGAGAGGGAGTATTTGTGAGCTCACCACAACACCATCATGCAGACGATGCTTCACCATGCATTAGGAACGAGCTGGGCTAAATAGATATTGTAAAATTGAAGACTCATCCTGATTGTAGGATGAATAGGGAACCGCAGGCTAGCATGAAAGGCTGCTTCATAAAAGGTGACCTTGCTTAGGCAAGCAGAATTAATTGTTTCAGCTGCCTCAGGAAGTTTTATTTGGACACAAGGCGGGAAGGAACAAGACTCCCTGAGGCGATCTACGTCTTCTAAGGTCATAATACTCTCTTTTTCAAAGGAAGGGAGAGAGACCTCTTTTGGACTACCCTCCAAACTGGAAAACTCCCTCTTAGGCAAGGAGGGACTCATGTTCACCTCGTCAGTCATATAGGACTTCTCGCCTAAATGGTCGGATATCCAAGATGGTAAAGAACTATTGGAGTCTCCTAGGTCGGTTCTACTGGACATATACTAGCGTGAATAAAAGTTGAAGTTGGGAAACACTTGCTAAATTAAAGGCAAGAGGGCGACCACAAATGAGGATGAGGTGAAAATTGGAACAGGAGCGGTAGTTCGACAGCGCAAACAAAAAATGCAAATGAGTGGGCTATGGCCCCCATATATATAAGAGGTAGCAAAGGCTGAGATGCGTCCATTCCAATGTCCAAGATTGTGCGACAGTTCGATACCCGAGATCACAACTGCCTTTTCCGCTAAAAGGCATCATTAATGCTCCGTTTTTCTTGCCAAAAACACCATTACAGCACCGCTATTCTGCCTGCACATTCATTTCGACATTTAATGCTCTCTTCCACGTGTCTGTTTGCGGAAGCACGTCATTATTACAAGACCACATCACTTAGAGGCAGTTTCTCACTAACTACTCATAAATCCCTTGGTTCATCTTGGCATTTCGAGTGGGGGCTACTGATGTGAGAAAATATCCGCCTATTTACATTTGAAGTTAAGCACGTCGCCTGATGATTACGTCTCTAGTTCCCAAATGTGTTTCTAGTCGCCCATCGTTTTATCGCCAATGGATCACTTCGCCAATATGTGTACAGGTCATTCTCCAGCTCACCAGTGGTCGAGGTCGTTCATGTCACCATATCAGAAACCGTCTCCATGAAATTTCTATCTCCACAAGGATTCTATCCTAGAATATTTCTCCATCACGCTCCTACCAGATCAGAGCCCATCTTCATGAGGATTTCGCCTCCACAGGGAAACAGTATCAATCATGACCCCTATGATTACGGGTTGCTCTCCATATGGCGTTCTCTTGCTATTTCTCTGGTATCTCAGGGATATACTTCCCAAGTGTAGCTCTCCGGAAATCTCTCCTAATTATCCTCACATGGATCTCCAATTTTTGCCTATATAAAGGCCGTTTCCTCCATTATTAAAAGGTACGCTCAATATACACACCGAAAAGACAGTTTTCTAAGCCATTTTTACTTTGATATCATCACCTTGTCGCTTGGTCTGATTCTCACTCTGGGGGAGTTTTGAACGGCCTCGCCCCGAACCGTTTACTTTAGTTCGTCTGGCAGGTCGCCCAAGATTTGATGAGGTACAAGTGCCGAGCAGGGAGCAATTTGACTATTGATTGCTTGTCCCAGATTCATACCACAAACAACTATAATTTGTGACAATACTTTGCTCATCAAGATGAACAAAAAAAAGTATAAAATCTTGATCAAATGATGGATAAAAAAATCACTAAAAACTCAAAAACTCAAAAATTAAAACATTTAAAAAAAACGTAAAAAAAATTAACCTAGACGTGGCTACCCAAAATATGATTTTATTTTAGAACAAATTAAGTGACATGGCTTTAGTATCAAACGTTTGGCTATTTTTATTTTAGTTTCAAATTAATGTTTTAAAATCTATACTGACATAAGATCCTTTGATTAAGAAAGCCTTGATTATAAAAGAGTATCAAGGGTTTGGGCTTAGTTGCCTTACTTTCTGGTTGTGGGCTCATGGCTCTGACTCTAGTTGGGTTTTTACACTCCAAAACCCTGAAACTTCCAATGGGCTTAAGGAAACCCATATTTGATTAAGAAAACCTTGATTATACATAGCATCAAGGTCCATGCTGATGTACTACAGCAAGGG
>CM018909.1:9273944-9276444 GCA_009663005.1 Actinidia chinensis | reverse complement strand
CTTGTCTTTGGCCTGCCTAGCCCAAGTTTGGGGTGGAACATCTTGTACATCAATCGAAGCGGTAGGACAGTGGCTCTTTAAGTTGTTCGCATTGTTAGCAACTATCACTCAATAACCAAGCTCACCTACGAACAACATTGGGTTTTAGGGCTTGGTATTTGGAGTAGGGTCGGACAAGGAACCCTCAATCGAGTTGGTTCCAGTGTCTCGTGCCCCTTCCTCATAGGCTCCTCACATGCCCCCTATCCCTTGTCTTTGGCCGGCTAGGCCCAAGTTTGGGGGGAACATCTTGTACAATATTCACTCCCTTTCGATGCGGGCTAGGATACATAGGCTCTTTTTGCCTAATGGGCTCGCATCGTGGCACTCCGTGATAGTGTGTCGGGGTCTCTCTCCCTATAGCACTATATTCATTCTCATCGGCACCACTCATTAATTTTGAATGATGATTGAGCTTGAATACCGCACTCTTTTGTTGTTGGTAGGGGGTAGATTGTTCAACAACTTATTTAAACCTGTCCTCCCATACGTAACTTTGTTGCTCCGTAGTTGAATTGGTAGGGGGTGAACTATCTCAAGGGCTCAGTTGTCTGAACTTAAGGCCAAAACTAGGTCATCAGTAGCCAAAAACCCCTATTGTTCTTCCTGTTCTTCTTCCACCTATTCCTCTACATCTTCGTCTGAATTACTTACTTCCTCTGTTGTGTTTGCTTCAGTAAGAGTAGCCTTTAACTCACTACCAAATAGTCCACTAGACCGGTCATGACTAGACTGGTCCAGGCTTTTCTCTATCGGTCTAAGAGGAAACAAGAACTAGAGGACCTGAACTGCCTAAAACCCGATCGGTCAAAACAATACTGGATCAGTTGGGAAAGAATTGGTAGAGCATGCCCGACTAGTCAACTAATGCTGGACTAGTCGGGCTAGGTCGGTAGAGAAAGAAGGAAAGAGATAACAAGCAGTGTTTTGGACTTTTTAAAGACTCTATTTTCCAAATTCCTTCCTTTATAAATAGGGGGATGGCCATTGCATTTGAGGACTGATCATGTTGAGAGTTTTAAAAACACATTAGAATTGTTTTATTAACTTTGAAGAATTTTTAGAATTCTCCTTTCTTTTCTTTCTTAGTTTCAATTCAAACACTTGTGAATTTAAGACTTGAAGCATTTTTATTTTGTTCATCCATATACTTACAACAATCAATTCACGTCTTGCTTCTTCTTTGTCCGCCTAAATGGCGGCTTTCTCGATTAATATATATCTGGCTTAATACTATTTTTCTTCTTGCGATAATTGTGTATTTCCTTCCTATCGGTTTCATTTTTATATTCAAAGATAATTTTTTAGTTGATTTAAATTCCTTATCGTTCTATCTAATTCCTAATATGTTTAACTATTGCTCCTATTGTAAGCTAAACTTGTTGGTTTGGTCTAAATCAAAGCTCAAAATCTAATCCCGTAAACTCGGTCTTTCTTCTGCTTCTCTTATATAAATTAAAAAAAGGTTATTGCAATTGATCAATGATAATGGAAAGATCAAAGCTTAGAATTGTATAAATCTTTGATTATTTGTTAACAAAATTTTTTGGTACAAATAATGTTTAGATCACTTGCAATATAAGGGTTTTAAGTATTAGATTAATCTCTTGTCAATTAATAAACATATTTTTCGATACATAGTGAGTGAGTTTCATTGCAAAATATTCCAACCAATTTTATTTTACCTTGAGAATTAGTTGAGTATAAAATAGAAGAAAAAACTAGGGAATCTGGCAAAGGAATTAGAGCTAAGTATTGGACTTGTCCTCTTTGGATATAGTAAACACAACTTCAAAACCCAAAAAACATCAATTCATGCTTTGATAAACCCTCAAAAAAACAACTTTTAAATTTTTACAATTTTCTTTCTACACTTGAATTTACTTGAAAATAACTTGAACTGTGCAATATTAAAAGTTCCCTATGGATTCGATATCGGTACTTTTGAGTATTATGCTGCTCTGGTAAGTTCCTATACTTGGAAACTGCAAAATAGACATACAAGACGATTATACAACTGTAGAGGGCAAGCATTTTTTGGGCCCGTTTCCAAGGAACTCTTTTAAGAATGAAAGTTAAAATCTGTGATTACATCACAAGGGTTGTACATAAATTCTTTCATTCTTTTTACATAATGTTTTAGAGAGGAGAATTGCATGTCAGTGTGGTATAGAGACAATTTTGGTATATTAACAAGAATGGACCAAACACCACACAATAATATGGAGGGACATGAAGAAGAAGGCAGAGCTCGCCTTCAACTTCATGTCCCCAATAGTCACTTCTCCTCCACTCTACACTCTCTCCAGGACGTCATAAACGCAAGATTATCTAACCCAACAAGAGATCAACAACCATCATGCATATTTTACCCTGCCAATCGCACGACACACTTGGGCATCCAAAAACAGGCATATTCCATCTGCTTCCACAATTCCACGGAATGGAAAGTGAGAGTACG
>CM018909.1:9173944-9176444 GCA_009663005.1 Actinidia chinensis | reverse complement strand
AAATAAACCCAAATAGTACGAGAAAAATTGTGACAAACTATTTATACCCAGTAAGAGTGACAGTTTTATAAGGACCCTAAACATTATAAAGCATAATTAAAAAAGGAATATTTATTTTATTAGAATTGATAAAAAAATGAACACGATTATGTTTGCCAAGTTCACAAGATTCACACTGAAATAATAAAATATAACTATTGGGTAATAAAGAAATAAATGTTTTAGCAAATGAAATGAGGGGCATCCAAGCCGACGGTATCAAAGTCAAATAGTCTCTTTAAGAGATGAAAAGATGAAGGTGTGATGAGCAATATATAGTTGTCCTTGTGTAGTTTTAATAATTACAATTTGTGAAAATTACAGTTGAGCATTTGAAGTTTTTATAATTACAATTTGGTCCTTGAATTTTTTAATTTAGTCCTTCCTAAGTTTTTCCTATATTCCGGATCTATCTATGAGGTCCAAATTTGAGGGTTTACAGCAAGGGCAAAAGTAGTACTCAAAAATCTAGAAGGAAAGAAAAGTCTCTCTCAAAATCTAGAGGAAGATCAGCTAACAGGAGACGTCTTGCAAAGAGAATGTGCCTATTGCCATAAGAAGGGGCACTAGAAAAGGATTGTCTAGAAATATCCAAAGCTGAAGACAAAAAGAGCCCGAAAGCAAATGTAGTTCAAGAAGGAAATGAAGATGATTTAGCCTTGACAGTCTCATTATTTGTCACTCATGTTGATGAGTGGATTCTAAATTCTAGTTGCTCCTACCATGTGTCCTAATAAGGATTGGTTTTCGAATTTTGAAGAGTTCGACGGAAGAGTTGTCCTAATGGAAAACGATAATACCTGTCAAAAAAAAAGGGATAGGTAATATCAAACTCAAGATGTGCAATGGCACTATCAGAGTCCTCACTGATGTTCGGTATGTATCGGACCTGAAGAAAAATCTCATCTCATTAAAAACCTTAAGACTCAAAAGGATACAAGGTCACTATGGAAGGAGGAGTTCTAAAAGTTGTTCGAGGTGCACTTGTTGCTATGAAGGGTACTCGTAGAGGAAACCTATACTTCCTAGATGGAAGTATGTTACAAGGAGAATTGTTATCTCCAACAATTCAACGGATCAGACACGTCTAAATTATGGCACATGTGACTAGGGCATGCTGGTGAGAAAGTTTTGCAAACCTTGGTAAAGCAAAATGTGTTGAAAGGCGTCAAGACTGAAAAAATTGAATTTTGTGAACATTATGTGCTGGGAAAATAGACAAGAGTAAAATTTGGCACTACAGGATGAAATTCTGGATTATGTCCATACTGACGTTTGGGGATCTACAAAGAATGCTTCTTTGGAAGGTAAACATTGGTTTATTACTTTCGTTGACGATTTCTTTAGACGAGTTTGGGTATACTTTATGAAACATAAAGATGAAGTTCTCAAGATCTTTCTAAATTGGAAGAAAATGGTCGACACTTAGACTGACAGAAAAATCAAGAAGCTCCAATCTGACAACGGTGGCGAATACAAGTAAGATCTTTTCCTCGACAGTATGCTGGAGTTGCAGAACGAATGAACTGCACTCTGGTGGACAAAGTTCAATGCATGTTGTCTTATGTTGGATTGAGTAAAGACATTTTGGGCATAGGTAGTGAATTATGCATGCCACCTCACTAGCAGACTACCTGTAGTTGAGATTGGTAGAAAGATGCCCTAGAGCGATATGGTATGGTAAACCTGTTACTGATTATGACTGGTTACACGTGTTTGGATGTCCTGTATATTTCATGTGAATAAATCTATGTAGGATCCTAGAGCCAAGAAAGTCATTTTGTTAGGCTTTAGCAGTGGTATAAAGGTATACAAACTTTGGTGTCCCAAGCCAACGAAAGTTGTTCTGAATAGGAATGTTACTTTTGACGAATCTGGGATGTTACAACTAAAAAATTCTGAGAAAGAATCTGAATCCGATATCTACTCAATGGCCACAGCTTGTGAGTCCAATAGTTTCAACTAAGATTGTTTAGATATTAGATATTCCTGAAGAGGAAACTGAGGACATTGACACTAAATCAAATTTAGAAGAAGCTCAAACTTCAAAACCATTAGAATGCATCACAATTAGTAAACCGAAGAGAGTTATTCACGAACTTACTCGATATACTGATATTGTGGCTTATGAATTTTCGATGATTGAGAGAGTCCCTTGCACTTACAAAGAATCTATGCAAGGTACTGAAAATCTGAAATGGAAAAAGGCTATGGATGAGGAAATGGAGCCACTACACAAGAAGCAGACTTGGAAGTTAATACAACTTCCAAAGGGCAAGAAAGCAATCGGTTGTAAATGGTATATGCTAAGAAGGAAGATACTTCAGAAGGAAGATTCAAAGTTAGACTAGTGGCTAAAGGCTATACACAAAAAGAATGAATAGACTACAATGAGGTATTTTCTCATGTTGTCAAGCATTAGTCTATTTTGATTTTACTAGCTTTGGTTGCTCAGTTTGAC
>CM018909.1:9163944-9166444 GCA_009663005.1 Actinidia chinensis | reverse complement strand
CATGCAACGCACGACTTCCTAAAAAATAGATTAGCAACTCGAGTAGCATACGATGGTTTGTACAAGCTATAAAGGGTGCCATCTTTGATATTCATCAACTATACCAAGACGGAATCCATACCTCGCTGGGTCGGGGCAGGCCCAGTATAAAACCATAGATAAGTCCTCCCAAGGCGCTTGGAACTGGTAGGGGCATCAAAGGCTGTGTTGCGACTATCCTGGGGGCTGACATATAGGACACTTTCCGCACGTGATCCAACATCTCGCTTTAATTGGGGCCAATAGTACCGCTCTTCCACTAGTGGCCACAGTTTTGTCTCGCCCAAATGTCCTCCCAATCCCCCACCATGCAATTCCCAAATAACTTGCTCCCGTAACGAACTTTCAAGGCTAATAACTGGGTCCTTGTATATGCACTCCTTCAATGGCTGTTTGAGTCTGCTGACACTTTTTCATATCTTCCCAAGTCTTCTCCTCCTCGTACAACTCCTCAAGACAATTAAAACCAACCCCTTTTTGTCGCACGGTTTACTAATATGATGCTCTCGGCTGAGGGCGTCCGCCACCTTTATTAGAAATACCAGACTTATGTTTCAATGACAAAAAGAGAATAGTGTATAAGGTACCCCGAGCATGCATCCGGTTGATAGCAGTTGACTATGGAGAACTTCAGGGCCTGATGATCCGTGAATAAGATAAACTCCTCTGGACTAGGTAATGCTCCCAATGCCTCAAGGGATCGCACCACTGCATATAGTTAACTCATACGCGGACAACTTGCGCCGTGCTTCACAAAGCTTCTCACTGAAAAGGCCACTGGTTGCCTCTTGTGAGGCCCGCCAAAACACCCACAACTGGACGCGTCACATTCAACTTGAACAGCTTCTCAAAGTTTGGCAAAGCTAAGGACTGGAGCACTATAAGCTTCTCTTTGATGATGCAAAACTCTGTTTTCTACTTCTCCCTATAAAAACTTCCCCTCTTTAGCAATCAGTAATCAGGGCTATTATACTGCTGAAATCCGAACAAACTCCTGTAGAAAGTTGCTAGCCAATGGAAGATCATTACGTCGCTGACTGTTTTTGGGGATGGCCACTCCCTGAAGCTCGGACTATCTCATCCACATGAATTCCTTCAGCACTAACAACGTACCCCAAGAAAAAAGTCTATCAGTCAAGGAAATGCATTTTTCAGTTGATGTACAGCTTATTGCGGATAGGACCGTCAACCACATTCGTACATGATTATAGTGATCAGATTTCATTCTGACTATAAATCAATATATCACAAAATACACAAACTATAAAATTTACAAATAAACGGTTTTAGAAACATGATTCCTGAGTCTATAAAATGCTTGGGGCGTGGGACAGCCCGAACGGCATCACCATCATTCGTAAAGCCCCTCCTTGGTCTTTTAACGCCGTTTTCCACTCGTCTCCAGCCCGAATTAACGGATCTGATGGTAGCACTTTTGAGATCAACCTTCGAATAAACTGTTGACCCATCAGCATGTCAAACATATTATCCAAAGCGGAATAGGAAAACCTGTACTGACCGTAATCTTGTTGATAAACGGGCGGTCCACATACATACGCCAACTACCATCCTTTTGGCGTTAATAGGGCTAGTAAGGCACATGGACTCGTGCTTCAATGATTGCTCCTTTCTGACTAGGTCATCCACTGCTCTTGTAGAATCTGAATCTCCTTCGGACTAATCCGATAGTGGGGAAGGTTGGGCAGGCTTGCTCCGGGCGACTAAATCAATACCGTGCTGGATATTCCGCATAGGTGGCAACCCGAAGGTAATTCGTCAGGGAACAAATCCTGAAACTCTTTGATCAGAGGCTGCATTGCTACCGAAACTGGTTGGAGGGGTTTGGGTGCTTCTTCTGTAAGGACCATCGCAAAATGCTGGTTCCTTGCATCTTTGTCGAATCGTCTTCAGTATAACCAGCAAGGACAGATGATGTCCCTCCCTCCTTGGGAACTTTAGGACACTACTCACCTGGAGTGGACCGAGGACTACCTTCCTATCATTCTGATAGAATATGTAAACGTTGTCTTCCCCTTATGATACGCATCTACAGCATGTTGCCAGGGACTCCCAAAAGGAAGGTGACACGATCCAATCAACCACTTCGCCACAACACTCGTCAACATAGTACCGTTTACCAATGAAAACTTATTCGACAATTCGGTTACCTTAACTTCCACCCTTTTCTAATCAAGCAATGTGTAAGGGTCCGGGTGCTTCTCTGTTTTCAGACCTAGCCTTGTAACCAAACTTTTCGAGGCTATTTCTCTCCACTCCGCCTATCAATGATGAGATCACAGACCGATTGTTGATGCGTACACCGTCCCCCGAAAGAATATTGTGGCGTTGGCTAGAATCTACTCTCCTAGGTGGCAGGCAACAATTCTGGATCACCAGAGATCACCCAGGTACTCACCCTCTTCGTCACCTACAAACTCATTAGGGTATAAGGAATAAGGGT
>CM018909.1:9051444-9056444 GCA_009663005.1 Actinidia chinensis | reverse complement strand
AGCAATGGTATCAAGTTTTTCATGCTTGCAATGTTGTTTAATTTTATCCTCATATTTTGTCCAAAACTTTGTTCAAAATTCTAGATGCGGAGAGGGAGTCAACATATTACTAAAATAAATCTTACTATTTCGTAAACATTTACTTTTATTGTAAGTTTTCTTACTTAAATTTGCCCAAAGGAAACCCTGCATATATGTTGCTCAAAAGTAAATGACTATCTTATTGCCTAAGTAAATTATTTTAGTAGAAAAAATCTTTGCAAGCTTCTGCCTATCAGGTTGAGGAGGAACTTTCACCGTATCCTTTGATATCATACTAGTAACACCGACGTCTCCCATAAAGAAGCGCGCACACACAAAAAAGAAGTACTAGAGTTTTGCTGTACTCAAAATGAATCCCTGATCCCATACACATAAGACAATAGAGATTTACGTGATTCAGTCAATGATGTCTATGCCTACGGAGAGAAATCAATAATCCATTAATCAAATGAGGGGATTACAAAAGGAAGAGACTCACTCTCTCACAATCTCTCTGTATCTTGCCTCTCACTCTCAACACCTCTTTCACAGCTCACCACCTTCAGCCCTCAACACACAAATCTCAGCACTCTCCCCTCCCTTTTATAAACTAAGGGTAAGAGGTGGTAGACTTCCAATAGGATAACTAATTGTTATCCTATTCTACCTAGAAAAACCTATCATAACTCAATACTAACTCTTCAAGAGATAATCTTTTCAAGAGTTCTAGTTAATCCGAGAGATTCACTCTCACATGGACACTCCATGTGAGCCAATTAGGCTTGGGCCCAAATATGTGGGCTTGAATCCATCCAGGTGGGCTGAATTCAACAATCTCTTCTTTTGACCCATTAGAGGATAATCCGATATCTCCAAGTTGTCCATCCTGATAGCTTCTGGACTAGCTACCCCATAAGATCTACAAGACTACATTCGAGATACCTTGCCCTCATCAACGAGCTACTCCACTTCCTCCCGAAGTGTATGCACCTCTACACCAAAATACTCTCACCTTCTTACTAGGGTGCCCTACACCCCCCATCGGGGTGCGCTGCAAAGTACATCACTTTGTGAGTTGTTTTAACTCTATCTCTCCTCCCTCGTGCGCATAATTGGAGAGATCACTATCACTAATTAAATTGAGAGTGAAAGAGACTCGTTTCGGCGACGTCGCACCCTTGGATGTATAGTTCTTCAAAATTAATTTTGTCTCCTTCATCTGAGCTTCTAACTAGCATCCTGCACTAGTTGCACTACTCGTGTCTAGCTAAACTTCTGTACATATCTCAAAGTATCTCCTTGTGCTCTTGCACCACTCCAAATCCTCTAGATACCTCTGCGCTTGCTTCGTGTACCTTGTGTAACTGTTACTTCCCTTATTCATTTTTCTTGCTAATATCACTGGACCCATGTCTGGCAGTAGATCCCCTTGTCTGGACACTCTCCTCTAGTCAATATAGCCCTCTAGTCTTCATTCCTCACAGCATCTCATTATTCCTTGAAAACTCTAAAAGTTCCCCCATTAGCTACAAGGCTGCAACCCTTCGAATCTAGCATTGAAACGCGTGCAAATTTTTGTTGCAACCATGAGGACATAGAACATGCTTACCGTGTCTGTCAGAGACCTCTCGCCTGCTATGCAGAATTGGACTGCTCATTTGTCAACAACTCTGTTCACCTGATGTTTGCCATCCGTACAAGTCATTCGCATGCTGCATATGTAGAGAACATCTCCATGTCTTTGCATAAGTGGTAAGTACTTTCTGAATCCAATATTCAATTTGACTTTCCATCTACTGATATTGCTAGGAGAACATCACTCTCATCCAGAGCTATCACTACTGTTACTGTGCATGTTGTCTCTAAAGACTGATCATTCATCTCTGCTTATACTTTGGACAATTCCTCTTGATATGCACTTTCTGGTCGTAATAAAAGCACATAAAAGTGCGACATCTCGACTGTGTCCTCGGTCATCCTCTGCTAGTACTCCTTCTATGACCTCGACCTCGACCTCGACCTTGACCTCTTTCCCTATTTCCAACTGATTGACCAACTGATTGACCAAATTCTGGAACTCACTTGTATGTTCCGCCACTGTAGTCCCTCTCTGAAACTTCAAATTCACAAGTTTTCTCATCAATAAGGCTTTATTCCAAGATATCTTCGCTTGATACATCTCTTCCAACTTGATCCACAACTTATAATCACTTATCTCATGTGCTATATGATAGAAGATAGAACACCTCATGTCCAATCCACTGTTTGATCTGCCCAATCGTTTTTTTTCTTCATCTTCTTCCATTTCTTATCCTTCATCGCTGCAGATTTGTTTTCCTTATTCTCCAATGGGTCATACAAATCCTTGCAAAATAGGATATCCTTCATCTGGGTTTTCACAGGGTGTAATTCATCGCTGAAAGCATGATCATAACTCTCAAATTATTCTTTTCTATCTTATTTCTCCCCAATAGAAGCAAAATATCAAAAAACTAAACTTGCGGATGAATCCAAAATGTCGAGAAACCTCATAAAGGGGTAAATTGTCAAAATTAGAAAGTTCTTGGACTAAATTATAAATATCTAAAATTTCATGGACCAAACTGTAATTATTAGTAACTTCAAGAACCAAACTATAATTATTAGAAACTTTGGGGACTAAATTATAATTATTAAAAACTTTAGGGGCTAAAACTATAATTTACCAGAGGGACTGGATGCGAGTGCGACGCGTGAACCAGAGGATTTCGACGCGCCGATCTTCAAGCGACGCGTGGTGGGGGCATTTGGCGTTCGTTTTCGACGCGATTTGATATTGGAGGTTCGTCTCGAGGAGAGGAACACGGTGATACTATTAGAAATCGATTTCGAGCACTTTTGAGAAGATTACTTGGGCTCTAATACTAATTGTTGTGCTCAAAACTGAATCACTGATCACACACATATAAGACAATAGAGATTTACGTGGTTCGGTCAATGATGCCTACATCCATGGAGAAAAATCAATAATCCACTAATCGAACGAGAGGATTACAAAAGGAGGAGACTTAGTCTCTCAACTAACTCTCTCACATTATCTCTCTGTCTTGTCTTTCACTCTCAACACCTCTTTTATAGCTCACCACCCTCAGTACTCAGCACACAAATCTCAGCACCCTACCCTCTCTTTTATAGACTAAGGAAAGCAGGTGATAGACTTATAATAGAATAGCTAATTGTTATCCTATTCTACCTAGGAAAACTTATCATAACTCAAGACTAACTCTACAAGAGATAATCTTTTCAAAAGTTCCAATTAATCCGAGAGATTCGCTCTCACATGAACACTCCATATGAGCCAACTAAGCCTGGACCCAAATATGTGATTTTGAACTCATCAAAGTGGGCTGCACTCAATAGTGTTACCAAAAAAACACACACAGAAGAACTATGCATGTATCAACATGTACATGAGTTGACTAGAAAATTAAGAGCATGTGCATTCAATGTGACAAAAGTACAAACCATCCCTGAGGATGGACGTGATCAACACCATGTAGGAAGGGCGAGAAATCAAACTTTCATACGAGGGTGATTAACATAAAACCAAGGTGTCAATCAAAGATAACAGATAAGAAGGTAAAAAGGAAATAAAAATAATCCTATAGGCAAAATAGTACCTTATCAAATGATTTGTAAGTCTAGCAGTAGTGCACATCAAATCGTTAAAAGGGAATTTTTTGAATTATCCAAATTAGGAAACATACCACCGTACGGATACAACTAGAAACGGCGCACGTATCAGCAAAAGGAACAGCCAACATCTACCTCCTGAAACTCCTACCTCTTTTTGATCACCAAATATTCCCTCATAGCATCATCTATTGCGTTTTGATTTTCTACCCGCCAAAATCTTGCAGCCATTAAAACTATACTATCTTCCTATACTACTCTAGCAATTAGAGACCTATGAAAATACATCCATCCACACCTAGGATTAGAACAGGAATTGAGAAATTCAAAAAGAAGCAAACGACTCCCAACCCAAAATGCTCAATGTCCAAGTTCATGTTCTATGACTGCAAAGCACATCCATGCCCGGCATTTCTTCCATTGTTGTGCGGTAGATTCCTACAATAATAAAAATTAGGGTCAGGCATGTGCATATTAAGATATCTCGCACTAAAATCAATTATTGTACTAGATTCTTCAGTTTAACTTAATTCTCAATCAGTGTTTGATGATCCAACATCTCTTCACGCTTCCTTTCCTCTTATTCTCGGAGCTCCATTCATCAGCACTTGCAGCAACACCAATCTCAGAACTTAGGTAATCACCATCATGACTAGTAAGGAAGTGACCAGAAGAAGACAAATATCAAAACCTAAAATAAACTCCATGTAGGACATAAGGTAAATACAGAAAAGGATGTGATCTTTTTTATAAAATTCCAAGTGTCAAAACGAAAACTTACTATGAGAGTGTTAAACTATAACATATATAGCATACATGATGGCAAACTCTATGATAAAAAATCCAAACCTTTGGATGCTTCGCTGTTTCTTGTCTTTATGCTTCTTTTTGGAGAGAGAGAGAGAGAGAGAGGGAGGGGAGAGCCGGAGAAGTTTAAGTCAAAGGAACTGTCAGGACATGTCGGATTGAGGATTGTGTAGCTTAGGGCAGTTTAGTCTTTTGGTCTAAAAGATTTCATTTGTTTGATATTAAGATTCTGACACCTCTGAATTGATATTAAAGCTTGTAGATACCATTGATTTGAGGTTTCCCCAAAGTAAAAGGTCTAATAGTGAAATTTTAGTGTAATTTACCGCAACTTCTTCAATCCAGTTTTCGAACTGTACCGATATAGTTAACGTATTTTGAATTAATTTTGATAATCTAAACTAGTTATAGTGTAGATTTTTCGATGAAGATTTCAATATTGTTTTAAAAATTAATAATTGAGTATGATACATAAAATTATACCTATTTATATTAATATA
>CM018909.1:9036444-9038944 GCA_009663005.1 Actinidia chinensis | reverse complement strand
ATGCAATATTTGATGGCCTTCCAAAACCTTCCTATCATCAATACTTCCTCCCTTGCACTTTTAGTCCCCAATAGTCTTTGAATAGGAGCTCTCAACCCAAGTTTAATGATGTAAACATAACTCGAGTTGAACTCTTGTTTCTCAAAACTCCCTCTCAATCGTAAGGTAGGTTGTAGCAATCGTGTAATCTCCGCCGTGTCCACATTCCCTCTTCTCGAAAACTTCTAACCAGTCAATGAACCCATTGATGGGCCTATCAAGAACCCGGAGATCTCCTTTGCTTTGCCTAATGTCTTTAAATACGGGCAACTCACCTATATCACTAAGCATCAAATCAAGGCAATGTGCCCGCCATGGAAAGCCAAACAATATTTGGGTCTCTTTTCTTCAATTTCTTACCGGCACCCACATAGGCCCGATGCACTATCGTCACCATTGTGACAATCATGTTCTTCCCCAATCTCTTCACCAAATCATCAAGCAACTCATCAAGTTTTCTTTCAATATTCTTGGATTATGCGCGAGTGTCAATGATTTAAAAAACCGAACCACGTGGGCTATTAACAAGAAATTCGTCAATGGACCTATGTTTCCATCGGTCCATGCATCGGACATTAAGGTGCCATCCGGTATTCTTCCACTCTTTTCTATATTCCATCATCCCTCATTTTACAAGATCAACTTTCTTTTCTTCAAGTAGGGACCCGACTCATATAGCTAGGGAGTTTTTAGACCCTTTCCATAATCACAACCGCATATAGCATTCTCTCCATAACAGTGTCTTTACTAAATTAAGGGCAATGCATTCCCCTAAATACATCTAGCAATTTTCTCTAATAACATGCTCCCTTTCTTGAACATTTGATTCATGGTTTTGTTGTTTAGCTTTTCCCTCCTATGGTTACCAATCATCTATTGTTCCCCTTTTTTTTAGATTTTCTCCATCTTCTTCTACTCTCTTCATCCTCAAATTCCCATCCCAACATCTTTTTGTTGTCTTTTTTTTCAAGTTGGCACTATAACATGAAGACTTGTTTTATATCATCGGGCACTTGAGGACATCTCTAACCCTCAACATGGGTACCAAGCCAAGTGATGTTCATTCGAATCCCGCCACCCCAAAACTTACCCTTGCAATAATTACACATTACATGCATTCTATTATTCCGCTTACACGGGTACAATGTGACCATGTTAGGATTCCACCTTTTTTCCGTCCCATTGATGCAAACCTAACTGCAAAGTTGTAACAATTAAATAAGCTTAACGAAATACTAAAAATATATCTATTATACTCAAAAATAACAAAACATGACAAATCTAACATTATTAAAACATCACTTAGCCTACTTATTATCTCAAAATAAATAACGAGAAGGACCCCAAAAAAATTGATTAAAGGACATAATGACAAAAAAGGCATTAACTATTACTCAAAATTTTACATGCGGACAAAAAATAGAATTCATAGGGCACGGGGAATGGGATTACTAGCTTAAAGGCTTTCAGAGTCTCACACTATGGAACTCAGAACCCACTTGCAACAACCATAAAGTTTCATAACACACTTGCAAACACAATAAAAATCCTATACAATCAATGTTTTCTGATAATTTGTCTCCATCTCCCATGTCCAAGCTGTGAAAGTTGAAACAACCTGTTTTCTTCTTTTACTTTTATACGATCATTTCAGTTCTGTTTTCTTCTTTTACTTTTACCCATTACAGCCTATTGCATATTTGTTCGACCTAAGAAGAGAAAGCAGCAGCTGCAGCGAATAAGCAAAGGACCCAACGAAGAACAGAAGAAGAAGAAACGACTACCTAACCGGATGACCCAACGAAGAGAAAGAAGAAAAGCACAGCAAAGAAGAAGCCCTCGACCGGATGACCCAACGAAGAAGAAGCAAGCAGCGAAGAAGAAGCCCTGCCCTCGATTGTTTAACTATAGTTCATCTCGTACGTATTATGTAAGCTATGTAACCATTAATCTATTTGAAAATAGGGGAAAATAAATATTTAATTAAACTTCAAAAATTTGGGTCTTTTATCCGAAGGATCCGACCCGAATCCGACCCAAATCCGGTAAGTTGAAACATGGACGACTCGACTGGAATCGACGATTCATACGATTCCCGTTTCGAATCGGACGTTCTCTTGATTCACCTGCCATTCGAGCACATATGGATTTCTTATGTGGATTCGTTATCGATTTTTGAACACTGAATCGATAGAATCGTACGATTTGAATCGGGGAATCGTACTATTTTGACAAACCTTGGGTAGACCATAAGAACATCATTGTTTGAAGGTAATGGGAGGGTGGAGTGTAAATGCTTGTAGAGGATAGATGTAGACCTCGTCCTTCACATCGTCCACTGGAACTCCTGGCATGTCTCTTCTGGACGAACTCGAACATTCACCGGATCCAAATCTGTTGTTGATCATCTGTATATCCCCAGCGATTGTCCTATTGTCACCATATCTCTTTTCCGGCGAGT
>CM018909.1:9031444-9033944 GCA_009663005.1 Actinidia chinensis | reverse complement strand
AACCTTTCCTTCTAAGTGTTGAAGGCCAAAGTTCATGGGTGGTCCATGGAAAAATGCTCATGCCACTTTCTATGGTGCAGGGGATGGCACAGGAAGAGATGGTATGTATAACACAAGTCGCACAATTTTTTTTAGGTGTCATGCGCATGGATGGGAAGCAAATATGTCTAGTCTAGGTTGAGCAATATTTTGTTGGTGCTAAAGCACGAAATTCTTAGTCATCAAATATATATGTTCCTCTATCTTAATACAATGGCAGCTAGATAATCATGTCTTCAGGCTTGTGGTTTTGAGAAACTGACCATGTTGTGTGGTTGCGGATGCATTAAAAATCTTATTTTTGATAGATGATTAGATGGTGTTTGGAATTAAAAAGTAGAGAGCCTTCGAATTATACTATTTTAAGGCGAAAGCATATAAATGATTAGCATTTTCGGTCTGAAAACTCTACATTATAAAAGGATTGTTTTTCCAGCTTTAATCTTGTGATCAAAAATAATATACATTCAAGAGAATTTTTTCCAAAAAATGTCTAGAATCCTCGTTGATTTATATTACTCTTATTCTTTCCAGACTTGGCTCGTATTAATTGTTTCAAATTATGCTTATTTTTTGTATAGAAATTGTTAACGAGATTTCGAAAACATCTTTTTGTTCTCAAAAACAAGTTCTTTTTATAAGAATTTCATAACAACTCTCAACAAAAATAAGTTTTTTGTGTTTTCTGAAAAATAAAAATGAAAATAAAAGCCGAATCCGAAGTTGAAGTTGAAGACCATTTGTCCTAGGAAATGGTAATTGAGGAAAAAGAAAATGAACGAGAAAGGGAAAAAAATAAAGAAAAGGAAAAATCTATTTGGAGAAATTCTGATTCCATTTTCGGATACTTTTTCTCCCATCTGTTCTCTATTAAATTCAGAAGAAATGGGCTCTTAGTAATATGACTGTAAGGGGACAAAATATACAATAACCGAGTCAAGCCTTACTAGGGCAGGAGTTTCCGCCGAGCTATCACTATAAAGTAAGCTCGGTGGCATTCTGTGCCGGAACTCAATGCAGACACTATCGAACAGTGCCACTATCTGAGCTAAAGACATAATTACTTTCGAGCTATTGCTATTTAGCAAGCTCGGGATAATAACCGCGTTAGAAGCTTGGACGAGGGGCAATGACTAGCAGAAATCCCAATAGATGTAGGGGATAGAAGATAACTTGCACGTCAAAGGTTCTTTTGACAGTCCCCATACCCAGAGGGAGACGTTGGCGTGATGATGATTGGCTACCAGCCAAGCCAAGCCCTAGGAGCATGGCTGGGATAGTCGCCTACTCACTGACACAGTGGTTGGTGCATCTAGAAACACGTCAGGCTGTAATATGTCCAGTGATAAGACAGCTAGCGCAACAAGGCACACGCCATGCTGTACTACATAAGATCAATTTTTCATTCCTTGAAAGGTATGCGTTCTTAGCTAACAAGAACTTAACTCTCTCTCTACATACATACACTATCTCCAGTCATCTAACTTGACTGTCGGAGAGCCATTTCCGAGAAATAGTTTCGGCGTCCGATCTCACTATTTATGTGTTGTCATTAAGGCATTGTTGCACTACCAGCTTGGTACTAGCACTATTCGCTTCCACAAGATCACCGTGAGTGTCTATCTTCGATCTTCATTCCATTATTCATCAAACCCACATTTCCACAATTGGCATCGTTTGTGGGAAATCAATTATAGACATTTGCAAGGTCATTACTAATGGCTTCACAAGACGGTAATTATTCTGGCAGCTGTCAAATCCGAGGGGAGCCACCTCATGTTCTCAGAACTACTGGGGACAAAAGGGCTAAACTACTGGCCGATGCCCAGAGAATGGCTAATGCCACCTTAAAGCAAAGGCCAGGTTGGTTGCTTCCCGAATGTGAAGACACCCGGAACGTCACCATTAAACGCTTGCAAGTGCAACTAACTAAGATGGCACAGATCTTGGTGGATAACAGACTGATGAAACCACCACGAATGGATGAAGGAGAACCCTCTAGGGGAAAGTCTAGAGGTCCAAGGAATCCACCTTGTGGAACCCATTGGGAGAAGCAACATGAGTCGCGCGTTGATCTGGACAACCAGGATGACAGTAGATCCGGGCCCACTCAAGCATGGACCTTCGCGACACATTCAATGCCAAAAGAAATCGAGAAGGTGATCTCCGGGAGAAACTCAATAACCGAACAGCAGCAGCGCATGTCAAAACTATCGTGCTAGCTGGATCACTGGCCTATGTAGCTATGTTAGTGCAAAGGGAACCAGTCCCGAGATACCAAACTCCATTCTCTCAAGAAATTGAGGGAATGGACCCACTAGAAAAGTTCGTGCCACCGAGGTTCACCTTGTATGATGGGAAATTCGATCCAAGTTCCCATATCAGTCATGTCAAGCAAATGATGGCTCTATGGAATCACATGGATGCCCTGATGTGTAAGGTATTTCCATCGAGCTTGGGG
>CM018909.1:8986444-8991444 GCA_009663005.1 Actinidia chinensis | reverse complement strand
GTCATTTGGAAGGAATAAAACTGAATTTATAGGCCCGACGTTTTAAGAGGGTCTTAAGGAGATCGATTCCTCACGTAGATAATGGAGTCTTAATGAAGTTGGCTTTTGGGTAGGCGAACGGGAACCATCTCACCCATTGTGCGAGATAGAGTAACATGGCGACCTCAATACTTGGCGAGGTGGCCCCTTTGTCAGCCAACGAGTCTATTTTAGATCATCAATAGGTAGATATTTTACCCTACATTAGTAGCCCTTACTCGAAATGCCGAAATGAAACACTTAGGATTTTCGAGTAGCAAATCTAGGCTCATAATGATATGTAGTCAAGGTTGATGGCACATTTTCAAATGTGGACACGTGGGGGAGCGTATTAATGGCGGAGTGATTTTTTTATGGGAACGACGGTTTTGACCTCGGTATCCGACCGATCACGCAACCTGGTCGTTGAAGCAAATTGAATCTCATCCATACGATTATTCTTAGAAATATAAATGGGGGTCCCCTCACTCCATTTGGTACTTCTTTTTTGCTTTCATTGTTGAAATTGATTGTCCTTACTCCGACATTCACCGTTGCCCTAGTTAGCTCACATCGTCGTTTCTCATTCTCAACAACTTATTAGTACCAATAATCATCATTTTTTCTATTTATGTTTCTATAGTTGCATGTTCCAGTAAACCGACTTAGGAGAACTTAGATAATTCTTATACTGTCTTAGGTGTGCGAACTCCTCGAATAGAGATCAATACATACGAACAAGGTTAATAATCTACGCCCTTCTTTTTCCCCCTCCCCCCCCCCCCCCCCCCCCCGCGAGGACTCTCCTCCTTAGGCTAAATCTTCTGATCATGGACAACTCTGAGGTAGCCACTCGTACTTCTCCAAATGGAGTTCAATTATTATGAACTCAAGACGACTCGATAGCTTAAGGGAGACCTATTCCTTTCTAGCCAAGATCCCTAAACAATGGCGAGAACCTACTCGCCCGGGTGAGGTACTTTTATGACGTGCGTTTTCCTCCTGCCTGAGGCTTCCAATTCACCCTACCATAAGGAGAATTTAAAATTGTTCTACAACATTTGCCCAACACCCAATTTTTCCAACACATGGCAAATGTTTGTCTTCGTTGCTGGTTATATGGTGTTTTGTACAAGCGTGCCCTATCCCGTCAAAATGAATAAGATTCTATATATCTTGCTCAAAAGTCCAAAGCCAAACTCTGGGTGACCTCTACTTACTTTAGGCAGGTCAAATAAAGAATCTATCAATGGGTCCTCCAGCATTTCAAGGGGGAAGAGGAGTTGTTTTTTTCATCTCGGGGATGACTGGGAGGTCTTCCGCGAATATAGCTTGAGGGCACGAAGTCCCATGATTCCGAGAAATGGGGCACCCCAGTCAGTTTAGGGTTTCCACATGTTTGTCATTTTCAACATGAAGTACGATAACATGCTCCTAACCTCGCCCCAAACTCAAGTTATTCTTCATATCAAGCAATGTCGTAATCAAGTTGGCCCATCCCTGACCGACAATCGAAGATCGAGGATCAGGATGGTTTTTCAAAAAAATAGGTCTGGGAGGATACTTAGTGTTTTGATAGTTCTCAACTCGAAAACCTTCTCGAAGTATTTCGCCCTCGATCGCAAAAGGATGTCGTTTAGCGCCGAGGACAACGCCGAGGGCAAGTCTATGGATGGAACAAATGCTTTAGGCAATGAGGGTAAGTCCTGCCATTCTCGAGATGAACACCCCCGAAGTGGCCCCTCTTGAGACAACTCGGTAGAGTACATAAGAACAATTAGGAGGAGTGATAGAATTTTATCTCACCTCCCCGATCAAGTATTACTATCAATCTTAGGCGCAAATGTCTGACCTTCCTTCCTTAATTAGGAGCCAGGAAGCTCAAGCTCAAGTTCGAACGCAAGCTCAAGAGCTATGCCAGAATCATGGCTCCCCTCCGAGCTCAGATCAGATGATACCATCTTTATTCTTTTTCAAGTGTTTCACCTCTTCTCTGTTCTGATGTCGGTATATGTTTTGCAGGGATGTCAAAAAGAATTAGTTTGAAGAAGCTCGCCCAGAAGGTGGAGGAATCCAAGGGCGTGAGCTTAGTGACAAAATCCACTACTGCCGTTAAAGGAGTGGTCATTAGAGAGAAGTGCCCAAGGGACGAGGTGTTAAATATCCCGCTCAGTGAGGCAAAGTTGAACAGGAAAAAGGCCTTGCCCTTGCCTGCAACAAAGAAGGCTAAATCAGCAACATCAAGCGCGCCGAAGACCAAAGGAGTCAGACCAACAATGGCTCCTAAAGAGGGCACCTCAGCTAATCCTAGCATTGTTTTGACTTCTACAAGAGGCAAGTTGCTCACCATCATCCTAACATTGGCATCAACCTAGATAGCATGGGCATTGATCACGACCTGCTCAACGAGGAGGAGGACGAAGTCGAGGAGGAGAGATGAGACAAGGAGAAGGAAGGAGATAAGGGGAAGGACGAGGAAAAGGGCGATGCCAGTCCCCTCTCTTTTTGAGCACTTGTATTGTAAAAATTTAACTCTAAAATCCACGATTTTCCTTTTTTTTCTTGTATGGCGAGATTTGTAACCCACCCCGTCCCATTTTTGTTTTAATGAATGAAAATTTTCCCCCTATTCCTTGTCTTCTATTACTTTACTTTATTGCATATCTTCCAATTGTTTTGGCAATATTACGAAGAAGGTGATTGGCAAGTTAAACTTAGCGAGCTCAAACAGCTTTGGCGAACTTAATCAAAACTTGAACACATCAAAATTTTGATAAACTAGCAAAGCAAAACTGGCATCGTCTCACTTAATTCCTTTGGCAAACAAAAATTAATGAACAAAAATAACCTCGGCGATCTTTAACTTAGGCATCAACGGTGCTGAGACAAACGACATTATAAATAGATTGGCAAAAAAATTTGTGCAACTGGCAAATTTCACTATTGGGCGAATATATTAAGTCATCTTATTAAGGCAAACTTCCAATTTAATCATGGCGATGAAGTTAATAGGCGATCTTAGGCGAGTTTAAGTTGCTATTATCTTTCGAAAACATTAAACCTTACCTTGACGAAATAAATAATCAAGTAAGTTAGCATTGGCGATCAAGATGCCTTATCATTTTTAAACTTCTTAATGAATGGGCAATCTTGATATTGGTGATAACAAAACTAGCAAGTTAAAATTTTTAGAATGCCACACACCAACCCACACGAAAACTGGCAATAATGTCCCGCCCCGCACCCCGGCCTATGCGGATGTGGGTGCTTGTGGCCAGTGGTTGGACTCCAAGGCATACTTACCTGTCTCTGATTAATCTCCTGAGCGAATTCTCTCACAATGGTTAAATTTTTTCTCTTTGCAAACGTAATCATAACCGAAAATAATAAGTGGCCACATTCGTACGCATTACACCGAGCGTTCCTAAGTTTTTTTTTTCAACCATTTCTACATACCATGGTCAATTGTCCATTTTATCATTTTGCATGGCAAGAAAAAGTTACATAACAGTATCTAACTTGTCTACAGAACATCACAAGACCTTGCCCACAACTACATCTGCTTGACTTCTCCTTCTAACGGCTCTTCTGATTGGCTTCCTAAAATGGTTTTTCTAAAACATAACTTAATGCTTAGTAAATAACAATGATGCATGACATAAAATACCATGAATCATTTGCATATATAACATATATCTTGGGCATAAATCATGTGAGATATCATAACATTTTTATAAAGCAGACTATCAAAAACCTTGAAGCTCACATAAATATCATAAACTTTTCTTAAAGCCTGGTTTTCATAAACTTTGCTTTCATAAGCATCATAACTTTATCTGAAAATGTAACAACATCGATTGAACTGGGTGACCATATTGTCGGTGGCTCTTTAGGCCTGCGATATCTCGCTATGTAGATGGAACTTATTTTTTATGTCCCCCATCTACTTATTGATCACTGAGGCTAGATACGGTCCCCACACGGGGGACCCCCGAGTGTTACTATGCTACTTTCTTGAACATACTTTGCTTTTTATGTAAATCAACATCCATAGTTTTGATTAACATAACATAATGACATATCCTATCATTTGAAGACATGGCTTGTATTACGAACATAATCTTTTATGCTTGAAACATGAAACCATTGAATATACACTTAATATTTAAAACGTTTTGAAATAGTATTTTATTCATGACATGGTGTTGTCACTGGCATTCATTCTCTTTGGCTAGACCCTAAACGTCGTGTTCCTACATTTACAGAGCCAGGAAAAAATTATCATACTTATGACAGCCATCCTTTGTCTAAAATTTAAGAATTACTATTGATGTCTCTATTCTACCTAAGGCATATCCGTTTAAGTTTCTTCGCACTAGGATACTCTAAGATTGGTGGTCAGGACATAAATTCAGTCCTCATTCAAGGCTCGTATCTCGTTCGAAACACAATGGAAATCGTTCGAATGCAAACGTTCGAACTCTTCCCAAGACCGTCAAACTCAACCGGTCGAACCCACTTAACACCGTTCGAACATTTTTACTGCGAACTCAGAAATTCCAATTTAGCTCTCTAAACTCTTTTCCCATTTTTTTCAAGACTCTAAATCTCTAAAGACAAACCCTTTTGGTTGCCATAAACTCAAATTTCACTTTAAAAGCACCCTACCATGGTAATCTGGATTCAAGACTTTGAAACATTAGACCCCCCATGGAAAATTTTCAAGTTTTTTAACCCACACTTGAATCAACCAATAAACCTCTAATACAATGTTTTTGACTCACTTTGAGACTCAGAAAGCCTTTTAATGACTACTTCATATATAATACTCCTTTCATTTATGGGTTTAGGGTGTTCACCTTTTCTTCTCAAGTTTTTTCAAGCTCCACAATGGGCTTCTTTTGTGCTTTAAATGAGCTTTCCCAATCTCTCTCATCTTTCCCTCATCTTCTACCCTTTTTTCTTTTCTTCTTTCTTTCTTT
>CM018909.1:8963944-8981444 GCA_009663005.1 Actinidia chinensis | reverse complement strand
TCACCTGATCGGTGATAATGGCAAAATTGATCGACCTCTTCTGGAACAAGTACTGCGGAAGGAGGCGGGGGATTATTAGTAGTGAGGTGATGTATCAGGAGGGCGCTGTTTTCGTTCATAATCCTGATCTATTCAGCGATCCCTGCATTTCACGATGGAGACCTTCAAATCTGGAGCTTGGTTATTGCTTCCTTAAGAAACAAGAGAGGAGCTCAGTTATCCAAATTTTTGTTGGCGCTGTGGTCATGCCCCGGTCCCCAAACCCGGCCCACGTAATCAAACAACCCAAATGCGGAAACGTCAAACTAAGTCACATAATAATACACAATCATTACATCGCAGTAACGACAACTAATCCCTCCCCGTTGGACCATGCCTCCCATGAGCTATCAAATACAACAAGTGATATCCCATGGACAATGGCCACACCGGGCCACACGAATAATTACAATTCCCCAAAATATTCCTTAACAGTTTTTATCCAAAAACAACCACTACAACAATCACGTGCCTCACGATTCAGGATAACCCTCGGTACCTGAAATTCATTTTATAGTAAGGTGAGTTTACCACCCTGAAAAGATTTAACAATGGACTTGAAGTATCAAGCCAAAACCAGATCATAAAATAATATGATGAAAACATGTGTAAAATACTATGCTTTCATTCAAACCAAAAATACTTTAGACAAATCCCGTAATTTTGCAAATCAATCCACGTTACCATACTCTTTTGACTGACACACCTAGGCCATTTTCCTAACCAAACCTCGTATGTACTAAGCACGTTGAGACACCCCCCGTCAACTTCCGCGCACTTTCACCGTGGGCTCATGACATCCCTCCGTATCGTTGCCATCTAGGCCTTTCGTTTTGTCCAACTTCCCGGCCTTTCACCGTTGGCTATGAACATTCCTCCGTACCATTGTTTGCCATCTAGAAACTTTATTGTCAACTTCCCGGCTTTTCCACCATGGGCTATGACTTCCTCTCCGTACCATTTGCCATCTAGGACGTTATTGGTCCACTTCCTGGACTTTCATTCACCGTGGGCTATTACAATTCCCTCCGTACCATTGCCATCTAGACTTTTAACTTCGCTTAATCCAAGCCATCTTATCCGTAACACTAATTACTAAACTCGACATATCCTAACGAGTCCATTTCTCAATCAGTTCCTAACTTCCCACACAAGCACAAACTTATATTTTTCCACAAGTTAACCATACATCCTGTGCATTTAATCATAAATTAATTGCAACCACATCATCCGTGTTACATTTATCACGAATTAATGTACCTACATGCAATATATGCCATTCAAAACTATCAATAATAAATAGCTATTATTGAACAATATCATACCTATTACAGTGTACACAAACCTTAACTCACAATTCCACCAGCAAAACCCATAAATAAATACATTCTTTAAATTTTTCACATCTGCAAAGTTTACATTTATTAAAAATTAATGGTAACAATAAAATATCCCAATATTCCTTATGCTAAAAAGTAAATCCAGTTTTAAAAAAAAATTTAAAAAAAAAAAATTTTTTTTTACTGTTCCAAATTTTAGGTGTCGACAGGCCTGAAAATCTGGTGTCGACACCAAATGTTCAGTAGCAAACTTCGCTTTCCCATGCTCAAGATGTCCGACCACCAGGGTCACAACCAAAATGTCAGTACACCAAATATGAATTTTCACTATTCAGGTGTCGCACAACCATCAGTAGCAAATTTCTCACATCCGCATTTCAAAAAGGTGCCGACACCAACATCCTAGGTGTCTGACACCAACCCTCAATGTCCGAATTTCTCAAATTCCCTCCTTTCAAAGTTGTCGACCCCAACTCTTAGGTGTCGACACCAACACATCAACACCTCAAATTTATAACGTTCTCATTTTTAATCTAAACCAGTTTTTCCATTTAGGGTTTTATACACAAAGTACTAATCTCAAGATTTTTCTAAAGCCATTAACAACAAATCCAAAGTAAAACCCCCAAGAGAAACCCCCTTTAAACCCTCCTCAATCCAAGAAATGCAAAGCCACAACAATGGTGAGGCCCCAAAATTTCGATTACTCCGATTCCTAGATTTCTTGGCTCTACGCCGTATCCCTCGCGTCGAGTAAGATTAAAATCTCCCAAAGAACCACTATCAAAGATTCACTCTAACTCTCTAGATCTAAGCTCACAAATAAAAATCTTTTGGCTCAAACCTAGGAGAAGAAGGGAAGAAGAAGAAAATGCAATCAAATCAAAAATAAATTGCATTAATGTGTTTAGATCAAAATAGATAGACCTAAATGCCCTCCTTGGGCCTTGGGCTTGTTGGCCCAAGCAACAAACCCAACACTAGAATTACCCAAATTAGTCAATTGGGTCCAATTAATTTGGCCCCTCTTACACACCCACTTCTAATCCAAAAATAAAATTCAACTTCATTTTATAACATGGATAAGTTTCAAATATATATATATATATTATATATATATATAGTACATACATACATATATATATACATGACATCACACCTTCCTTATTTGCATCTTAATTACGTCATAACAAGAAAAAAAAAATTTTGAATCCCTTAGCAACCTGCCACACTTAAGGAAATTTCTCTTCGAAATTAACAAACGTACCCGATGTCTCAAAAAGATCTGAATACTTTGCACGGACCCTGACTCACGCTCCCACGTAGCTCCTCTACGCCATGATGAAGCCATGGAACGCTTTACAATGGAATAGTCTTTCTCTTAGAATTTGATCCCTCGTGTCCACACACGAATCGGTCGGCTCCTCATACGTGAATCCTCGTTGACGTTAAGATCTCTCCAATCTAAAATGTTGTGAGGATCGGGCTCATATTTTCGCAACATGGAACATGAAATACTTGTGCACATTGGCACCATCGGTGGCAAGACAGACTGTATGCCACAACCCCAATACGATCAAGAATCTCAAATGGTCCAATGACCTTGGTGATAGCTTTTCCGCTATGTCCCAAGCGCATCAAACCCTCTGAGGTGAAACTCTCAAGAATACGTGATCCCCACGACAACTTCCAAGTGACGTTTCCTTCGATCGTGCGTACTCTTCAACGACTCTGCGCCGTGAGTAAACGTTTCCTTCCTAATCAATACTACCTTCTCGGTCGTATCACAACTCATTTCTGACTTTGCAAGTAACTGCCTCTCTAACGTCGGTCCAACACACGGTGACCTACATGGTACTTCCGTACAATACCTCAAAAGTGTCAACCGTGCTCGATCGCCTGATAACTATTGTTATATGCGACTCTACCAAATGTAGATGATCCTCCCATGATCCCCCAAATCAAGTACGCATGCTCGCAGCATGTCCTCCAAAATTCTGAATCGTACCTCAGAACTGCCCGGTGAGTCTGAGGAGAAATGCCGTGCCCTAATCCTTAAACCATCCTAGTGCGGATTGCATCTCCTTCCAACGAGCATGTAAAACGCGGATATCTATCGCAAAACGATAGATACCGGAACCCCATGAAGTCTAACGATCTGCTCTAACATAAAGAACACCAAGATCCTCTGCCGATTTTGACAGACGGAGAAGAAGAAAATGCGTGGATTTTATCAAACGATCCACTAGGACCCAAACGGCACCATGCCCTCTCAACGCTCTAGGGCAACCCGTACAACAGGTTCATAGGATATGCTCCATTTCCACCTGCAATGGGTAAAGGTGTAGCAAACCTGCTGGCTTCTGGTGTTTGGCTTCCATGCTGACAAGTCAACATTCGAAACAAAGTAGCAAAACATCTTTCTTCATTCGTCTCCATAAAATTTGCGACCACAATTCATGAACATCTTCGTCCCTCCAGGATGGACTGCAAGTCGTGAATGATGAACTTACGAAGAACATTGTCTCTACAATTACAGAAGGTACAAATAATCTGAAAAACTTAATTTAAAAAACCTCAAACCCCTGTTCGAATGCAACAATCCCACCTGTTGGTCCTACAACCTCTAGCAATACGATCGGCAAATCGTCTTGGCTTCCACATCTTGCTGTTGTGCCTCAATGACCCTATTGATGATTAGATGGTTCTGCAGACAATTTGAACAACTAGCAAACTAGTTCGTCTCGGCGAGAAGTAAATCGTTTACTCACCATACTTGCAGCATCTTCCACTCACATGGATGGAAATGGTAGCCAAAACACTAAAGTATGATTTCCTACTAAGTGCATCAGCCACAACGTTAGCCTTTCCAGGGGTAGATAGAATATGTAAGCGAAGTCATAATCTTCCATGTACTCAAATCCACTCGCCGTGCCTAAGTTCACGTCTTTGCTGTATGAACAAGTACTTTCAAAGTTCTGTGGTCTGAAAACACTCAAACCGCTTCCGTCAAGTAGTGCTCACCAACTTTCAAAGCAAATTATAACGGCCCCGCAAGTTCCAAGTCATGAGTGCGATAATTTTGTTCGTGCGTGTTTAATGCAGGAGAACATACGCAATCACGTACCCAAACTGCATCAACACGCACCCAAGCCATCACGGTAACATACGCAGAATGTACACGGGTATACCCCAACCCTCGCTCGGGTATAACAAAAATTGGTGCCGACAGTCAGTCTCTTCTTATGCTCTGAAAGAATGCTCGCACGCATCGTTCCAAACAAAACAAATTACCCCTTCCCTCGTAAGTCGACTGTCCTTGGTGCGGACTAATCTGAACAAGTCCTGCTACAAAATCACGGTAGAACAGCTAAACCCAAGAAAACTTACGAATTTTCAAATAGGTCTTCGGTCGTTCCCAAGTCATCATGCTCAAATATTTGATTGAATCCACAGCTACTCCACTCCCCGACATAACGTCCCCCCCCCCCCCCCCCCCCCCCCCCCCCCCCCCCCCCCCCTGACCTAAGAATTTCACCTCAGGTAACCAAAATCGCACTTGCGAAACTAGCATACAAACGGTGTTCTCACAAGAGTTGTAAAACACACTATTTTCAAATGCTCCTCATGTGACTCAACCCGATGGCGAGTAGATCAAGATGCGTCCACGAACATGTGAAGTAAACCACGCAGTCACTGGTTCAGGATGTGGATGTGATGATACCATTGTCATCAAATCCCGGTAATAAGTCTGCTGGTTGCGTACGTGATCTCAGATCCAAATGGGCATCAGGTAAGAAACTCAGAATGCCCGTTAGCGATGAGCGAAAGCCGTCTTCGCAATATTCCCTCTTTGATCCGCAATGATGATAATCGATCTCCAGTCGATTTTCGAGAAACAACTCGAACTTTATTGGTACAAATAAGTCGTCGTCATCGAAGTGGTACTTGTCTTTATTGCACACGATTCAATCGTCGATAATCTAAAACACATTCTAAGCGATCCATCCTTCTTCTTAACAAATAAAAACTGAAGCTCCCACATCAGATGATGGCTAGGTGGATAAAGCTTTATCCAAAACAATTCATGAAATTTGAACTTCAATTCTTGAAGCTCTACGGTTGCAAAACGATACGGTGGTACCGATATGGGCGCAGTGCCCGGTATAAGATCTAATGGAAGAATTCAAGTTCCGGTGTGGTGGGAACTCTATCAAATCCTCTGGAAGAAGACATCCGAAAATTTACACACAACCGGTACAAGGCCACACTAATACGTTACCCTCATCGACCAACATGCCGAGCTAGAGAAAAGAAAATTTAAATCCCCTTACTACGCCACATCAGTAGATGAAGGGACAGAACCACTCCTCGATCTCCCAAATTGGAAGCGCATCTCCCTCAGGTGTACAAAAGGTAACACGGTTGTCGGATACAGTCTATCCATGGCCCGATATCCGGTCAACCAATCCATACCAAGGATTACGTCAAATGAAGTCAGTCTAATACAATAAATCAAACACGAAACGTCGTGATAAGCCGATCTCAACCTCACAAGATCAAAACTCTCTTCAAAGTCGATCTACCCCAACTGGAGTAACTTTCGAGTGTTAACATAAGCAGGCTTAATCTAATACATCAATCTCTAAATCCAATGCCCAAGCAAAAGATGATGAATAAATGAATGTGATGCCTCCCCGTGTCGATGAGAACACGAGCCCACGCATTAAACATAGTAAAGTACCTTGCACAACAGAGGTATCCAATTGCTGTTCTTGCTGCCTCCCTGCTGTCGCCCGACTGTCCTGCTTGTGCGGATGTCATAGCTTAAACCCCGTCCTTGTGTCCCTGACCCTGCTTAGCGACATCCTGTGGTCTGGACGGATATGAAGTCTATGCCTGATGTAAACGCTGGAGTAGCCCTCGAGGCCTGACCTGATCGAGTATGTTTGTTGCGATCCCGTATTCCCTGACTGTTCATCTCTCTGCTTGCACTGTCGACTGATATGACCCCCGACCACAAAAGCCGATAGCAGGTTAGGTGGACTCCTGACTAGTGATTGTCCCTGTGCCTGGATGTGGATTGGTCCCCACCTTCTGCGACTACCGCTGCTGACCGCTTCAGGGGTAGTCCACTATACGATGACCGCATTGATGACAACCAAAATAAAAAAAAAAACAAATCAGCCCTCCCCGCGAATTTGGGCGATGATATAAACAGATGTGCGGTAAAAGACCTCGTAGGATACCTGCTGCTGTGGCAGTAAAATTCCTTGGGCTTCTTAGAATAACGCCCCTCCACTGATTGCTTGTCCCCTCACGTTGTGACTTAGATTTTGAATCTTTGACATCTTCCTAACTCGTTCAAAGTCTCCTCAATGGCAGCTGCTGCGCTGACCATAGTCGAGTAACTTTGATGCACATGTCCTGCAACTTATTCCTTATGGACGGCCTAAGCCCCGCATAATTGTTCGCTTTTTCCTCTTCCACTCGAATATTCAATGCTTTTGCAAACCTTAACAAGCGAGTAAACTTGGCCCTCATATTGAGCCACACAAGTCCTGCTTCTTTGAACTCAATTTATAAATTCCATCCTTAACGCCTCCTTAGCCGTATCCGTAAATAATATTGAATCCAGGAAAGCTTTCTTGAAGCTCCCACTTCTTTGCTACCCCACCACTTCCTCCATGGTCTCCACCATTGGAGGGTCATCCCCTGGCAATTGATAGGATGCAAACACCAACCCTCAAGTCTTCCTCAGTCCTAAGATTGTATCCAATGCTCTCGTGACTGTTCAAGCCAATCTTCCGCAACATGGGATCCGGTCTCCCTTGAACGTTGTTGGACGTAGTTGAAGAGAGGCCTTCATGGCTGTAGTAGCCCTACTCTTCTGCCCGTTCTACTGCCTTGCATAGTTGCACAATGTTTCTTCACCACTTGCTCAATTGCAGTGAACCACTCCTTGCATAAATGTGGCGCCACTCAACCGTAGGTGGTGCAACCTTCCACGTTTCCTACAGGCACTTGCCCCCCTCCCACACCGACTCTTGGTCTTCCCATCCGTCTTTCTCGTCATGATCCTACGAGCCCCCCGAGCCTCCCGTAAGTGATTTCGCGCGACCTCGTCCGTTGCGTGGTGGCATGTTCTAACCAATGCACAACAAGCAATATAATCATACTCATTTATGATTAAATCATAAACCTGCTATACATAAGTCAATTTAATAACATGTAGCATATACGTTCATGTTTATCCTATCACATAGATGCACACTAAGGTTATCCCCTCCATCTTAGACCTTTAAACCAAACGGGGTCTAACCAACCCACGGCTCATATGTATTCGAACTAGAGCTCTGATACCAATTTGTCACGCCCCGTCAAACCAAGACCCCGCCACGTAAGCAAACACCCCAAATGCCCGGACAGTCAACTAAGTAACATAAATACACAATCATTACATCAGAATAATACATTAATCCCTCCCGTGGGAACCATGCTCTCCATTAGCTATCAAAATACCAACAGTGATATCCAATGGACATGCCCACACCGGCAAAGAATAATTACAATTCCCAAAATATTCCTTAACATGTTTTATCAAAACAAACCACTACAACTATCATAGTGCCTCACGATTTCAGGATAACTCTACGGTTCTTGAAATTCATTTTATAGTAAAGGTGAGTTACCTTGAAAGATTAACAAGACTGAGCTCAAGCCAAACATGATACATATAATATGATGAAACCATGTGTACAACTATGTCGTTCTTTTCATCACACCAAAACATACTTACAAATCCGTAATTTTGCAAATCATCCACGTTTACCATACCTCTTTGGAAAAATGACAACCTAGGCTTTTCTAACCACATCGTTATGTACTACGCACGTGATACACCCCCGTAACTTCCCGGACTTTCACCGTGGGCTTAATCCAGCCATCTTATCCGGTACACTAATTGTACTAAACTCGTACATATCCTAACGAGTCCATTCTCAAATCATTTCCTCAACTTTCCCACGCAAGCAACCCCCTTTATATTTTTTCACAAGTTTCAACATACATCCTGTTGCTTTAATCCAAATAAATTGCATTACAATACATCCATTTGCATTATCACAAATTAATTGCAACCACAATACACCATGTTATTTATCACGATTAAATGTAACTTACATGGCAATATATGGCATTCAACTCATCATATAATAAGCTATTATTGAACAATATCTAACTTTTCACAAAGCTTACCTCACAATTCCAAGCACAAACACATAAATATACATTCTTTAATTTTCACATATGCAATTGTTTATTTTATTAAAATTATGTAACAATAAAATATACCAAATATCCTATGCTAAACAGTAGCCATTTTTAAAAAAAAAAAAATTTTTTTTTTTTTACTGTTCCAAAAATTTTAGGTGTCGACACCTGACAATCTGGTGTCGACACCAATTCAGTAGCCAAAACTTCGAATTTTTCTGCTCAGAAGTCGACACCATTGTCAGCACCAAATGTTCAGTAGCGCATATGAATTTTCACTATCAAGGTGTCCGACACCAACCATCAGTAGCAAATTTCTCACATCCGCATTTCAAAGGTGTCGACACCAACATCCTAGGTGTCGACACCACCTCAATGGGTCCGAATTTCTCAAATTCTCCTTTTCAAGTTGTCGGACACCACCAACATCTAGTGTCACACCAACTCCACACCCAAATTTTTATAACTTCTCATTTTAATCTAAACCAAGTTTTCCATTTAGGGTTTTATAACACAAAATACTATCTCAATAGATTTTATCTAAAAGCCATTAACAACAAAATCCAAAGTAAAACCCACACAAGAGAAACCCCCTTTACCTCAATCCCAAGAAATGCCAAAGCTCCACAACAATGGTGAGGCCCAACTTCTATTCCAATTGCTCCGATTCTAGATGTTCTTGGCTCTAACGACGCGTATCCCTCGTCGAGTAGATAAAATTCTCCAAAGACCACTAATCAACGATTCCTCTAACTCTCTAAGATCTAAGCTCACAAATACAACAAAATCTTTTGGCTCAAAAAACCTAGAGAGAGAAGGGGAAGAGAAGAAAATGCAATAAATGCAAAAATAAATTGGGCATTAATGTGTTTAGATCAAAATAGAATATGAACTAATTCCCTCACTTGGCCTTGGGCTTTGTTTGGCCCAGCAAACAACCCAAACTAAATAACATTAGGTCCAATTGGGGTCGCAATTAAATTTGGCCCACTCTTCCACCCCAACTTCATCCAAAAATAAAAATTCAACTTCATTTTATAACATGGATAATTTTTCATATATATCTATATATATCCATGACATCACACTTGCATCTTAATTACGTCATAAAAGAAAAGAAAAATTTTGACCCTTATCAGCTTGGGCGAGGTAACAAACGGCGGTCAAGTGCATAAAAAGTGAGAACTATCATTTCCACAGACAGTGCCAAACTATTGTGTAAAATCTAGGAGCGAGCAACCAGTAGTCAAATTGCTCTTTTACCTCAGTATTGGACCTCGACAATAAGTCAGGGACTTACGCAGAATAACAAACGTAACCGGCCGGAGGAAGGCTGCTCAAACCCCCTCCGGCGTGAGAATCAGACCAAGGCGAGTATAAGTTAGGCAAGACAGAACATCAGAGCTGTCAAAGTGAATATGCCAGGATTCATTCGTACCTTTTTGTGAAGGGGGAACGGCCTTTATATAGTTGGAGAGTGAAGAGCCGTGTAAGGAAATTACGGTGTGATCCTTGGATGGCTAAGTATAGAAAGAGATCCCGGAGATATCGGAGTAAACATAGGAGAATGCCATTTGGAGAATAAACCATAATTATAGGTGACGTGGCAGAGAAAGAGTCTCAAGGAGATGGATTCCTTATGGAAGTAATCTTCTGGTAGGCGAAGGGAACTATCTCGCCCATTGGCGAGATAGAACACGTGGCAACCTCAATACGTTGGCGACGTGGCCCCTTTAGGCAACGAATCTATTTCAGATCATTAATAAGTGGAGATTTTACCCCACATCACACATCATCCCACCTCTGGTAGCCACCGACACTGGTGATACAACCTCTGATCACTGCCACCAAAATCCCAAATCGGCCCACAGGAGAAAATATGTATATTGTCTGTCTATCCGTGTGTTCACATTCGTGTAGTTATATATGTATATGTTTATTTATGTATTTATTCTATTTGGTTGTGAGAAAATGGAGGGAAGAAAGAACCCAAAATGTTATTTCTTACAGGTTGTGCTCCCCAAGTATCAAAACTCAAATCTCAGCAAATAGATTGATTAATTTGAAATTCTAGACCTTCAATTTTGATTTCCCTTGCTTTCATACGATTTTGCCTAATTCATTCTCTGGCAAGTATTATCGGTTGGTGAGTGAAAATGCTTTGAATAGGTTATTGAGGATGGGTGGCAGTGGGAGGTAAAGGAGGGTGGTGGTGGAGGTGGGTGTATACCTGTTTGGGAGGGTGAAGATGGGATATGGTTGGGAATAAGTGGTTTGTATCGAGACCAAATTAAAATTATAAAATTACCTTTATACACTCACTAAAGCCCAAATCACCAACTTCAGATTTAACTCCCCCACCAGCATCATTTACACTCGCTATTCTACGGCAACTTGTAGATTTGTTGGTTGGATCGTTACCTGGAAGATAAATTCTCCGAACGAATTGAATGTGTAATTTGTGTCGAATATCTCATTCTTTTTATTTAATTTTAGGAAGAAAGGTTGGGAGTATTTAGGAAATATGGTGATTTAAGAAATAAAGTTTTCAAAAATAATTTTTGAAAATATCTTTCATTACTTTTGGCCCAATTATTTTTTAAAAAATATGGTTTCGAGTTCATTTTTTTTTAATTTTGGCCCAATTATTTTTTATTCCAAAAATGTATTTTCATAAAAAACAAAAACAAATATTTTTTTATTTTCAGAGATTATTTTCTTTCTTAGGTGGTGAAAATCACCCAAAAGATGTTCTCTTTCCCATATACAATGGAACCTCCCCAAAAGTTTTCAAAATCATAAATTTCTAATTTGAAGAGACGTGCTCTCATATAAATACCCTTTATTCTTCATAATAAAGCCCCACAAACTCTAGAGTGGGAAGAGAGAGAAAAGTAGAGAAAAAAGAGAAAATAGTGGGATAAAAAAGAGAGATTAGAGAGAAAAAATAGTGAAGAAAATATTATAACATAAAAAAAAAGTGTTCTTGAGTTAGGATTCTTCTATAGAAAGAACACATTCAAAGAGTTGAAAGAAGTCATCCAAAGATTCACATCTGGAGTTTAATTCCGAGGATAATTTGAAGCGATCCAACGATGAAAATCCAAAATTTAACACAATGGCCAACAGTCAAGGAGCAAGTAGAAGGGTAAAATTTAAATTCTTTTTATATGTAGATTTATTTTTATTTTATTTTTATAGTTGTAAAAAGACCTCAAAAATTAGAATTTAATCATTGTCCTCTCGTGATGTTAAAGAAAAATTATTGAAGCCTTGTAACTGTCATGTTTTTTTTTTTATAATGATAGATATTAAATTTTTAGGGTTTTGTGGGTTTTTTTCTTTTTTCATGTATTATTTTTCTCGCACTCAGATGTTGCATGATTAATTGTTCATGCATTCACAAGGGCTTAACTATTTAATTTTTAAATAAATTTAAAATATTGAGTAGAACTTAATAATAGTTGTTAGGCCGAGTGAGTACCTAACACATTTTCACTTGTTAGGTCCAGTGGGTTCCTAACACGTTTTCACTTAGTACCTTATTCACGAAATTAATATATTTTTATGGTTTTCAAGGACTTATAACTAGATGGCGACTAAAAAAAAAAACTTGGCCATTCTATTTATTTTTTTAGACAAACAAAATGAACAAAAAATATTAATTAATTATGAATTGTTGATTCATCCGTGATGAATGAATATGAACAAATATATTTTACTCACCTCTGTTTTAAAATAAAAATAAAAGAAAAATATTTTTGAATCATAGCGATTAAACCACCATTAACCGTTCTAACAACTACAATCACTTACCATTCCCATGGCTCATCCCCCACATTCAGCATCACAACTACAACATCAAACTCTTTTCACCACCTCTCTTCTCCACCCAGTTGAAGGACCAAAAACCATCCGCCATCCCTCATTTCCTTTTTCACTGCTTTTGGGTTCACTGCCCCTTTGAAAACTTCAATGTTTGAACTTGATGAGGGAAAATTCTCCACTTGCTAATTGAACTAAGGTGAGTGCCTCGCATAAGAAAATCGTGTCGCCATCACCTCCCGTGATCCATGTTTAACTCGCTTACTTTCCTCGAATAGTCTGATCGCCTTACACCATCACCTCGCTTGTGGGCGAGGAGAACTGTCTCGCTAGGTCCTTCATGGATAAGAATCAATATGAGACTCCATCTCCTCTTGGACTCCAACATTGTGGGTACCACCTCCATATGGCATCTTCTTAATTCTCCTCCGATATCTACAAGATCTCCTTCCATGCTTAGCCACCCGAAGATTTCGTCGTGATCTCCTCACACGGCTCTCCGTTCTCCATCTATAAGAGATCGCTCCCCCTCCAGTGAAGAGGTATGAATCACTTGCATACTCATTTTGAGAGCTCTAGTAAATTATTGTTTAGTCTGTTCGCCTTGGTTTGATCTCTACGTCGGAGGGGTTCGTAGCGTCCTTGCCTTAGTCAGTTACGTTTGTTTCCTTGCATAGGTCGTTAAGGTCGCTTGAAATCAATACTGAGCTTAAGAACAGTTTTAACTGTTGGTTGTTTGCCCCCAAATTTCTACCACAACAGTTTGGTACCGTCTATAAGAATGACAGTTCTCAACTTTCTATTGCGTAGTCATTTGTTACCTAGACCAAGTACCAACAGCCCTTTAGATAACAGAGCACGATCATTGGCGAACACAAGTCAAGCTCCAAATCTAGAAGGCATTATCCATCGTGAGATGCATGGAATTGGCGAGCAGATCAGGGTTATGAACGAGATTAACGCTCGCCTAGTGCAACACCTCGCCACAAACAATTTGCCTCCGCCTGCCTCACTTGCTTTAGAAGCTACTGAGCGATCTTGTCAGTCTCGCCAATCAGGCAATCAAGATTCCAAGAGTCGCCATAGTGCCGGCCAAGGGCATTCGGCCAGGAGCCGTCACCGGTCAGCAAGTTTGCACTCCAGCCAAGAGAGGAGTCCCATCGTGTCAGAGTCTCGATCTTCTAGTTGGACTCACGATACTGATGGTGAGGTAACCAGAAGAAGAGGAAGGTCACCTCGCACGGAATAACCAGATGCATAGGCGCCGAGATAAGTCCACCACCCAGAAGATTAAAGACCTAGATGCCTGGATCGATGCCATCGACACCGGTGCGAATGCCCCTGAGTACGGTTCGCCTAGGCATGAAAAACACGTTCCACCAACTTTTGCATTAATTTCCCTACTGGAAAGATTCAAATTAAGATCTAACATAAACTCCAATTTTACCCAACTGAACCAACTCCATGGATAACATGATTAAAAACTAGAACTTACCACTGTCAAAATATGTGTTGGGAACACTCTAATTCCGTAGGGGTGTCCAAAAATATTTCAAAAACATTGACGCGATCGGAACCAACTGACAATCGTGCTTTTTGAATTGGTTCTATGGTTTAATGGTTTAGGTTTTGGTTTTTAAAAATTAAGAACCGAAAATTTGGTTCGGTTATCGTTTTTTTTTTTCAAACCGTGGTTTGAACCTATAGGAACCGACTATATATATATATATTAGATATATATATATATTAATATATATATATATTATTCGACTATTTTCACTTCCCATAGATATTGGGACCACTCCATCATTTTTCCATCAAAAATCCTTCCACCTTCTTTCTCTATCAATTTTATAAAACTTTTATGAGTTGTTAATTGCTATATTAGAGTTGGTTGACGTAATATCTTTATGAGTTCAATTTATTAACTATTTTGTACTAATTTTTGGTTCTCGACTGATATATTAATGAAAATTATGGTGTATTTTAAATGAACCTTTGTCTTGCAATTTCATATTTTATAAAAATATTTAGAATGTTAATTGGATTGAAACTGAAACCGAACTGAAATTGGACCAATAAGGTGGATTGATTTTGGTTTGGTTCTATACTTGTAATGGTTAGGTTACGATCCTCATTTTTTCAGAACCATAAAAAATAGTTTGGTATTGAATTCATATGGAACTGGACCAATCTGGTCTGTGGACACCCCTACTAATTTGTCATAGGGTTCACAGTTCGGATGGGTCAAGTTTGACCATAATCCGTCAACCACCCGATTACATTCGGGTTAAAAATCTCAAGAACTGACTCTAACAGAAATCTCATGAAACCGCCCGTGCACGGGTTAGTGGGTTGCGGTCGGTTTGGTAGGATTTTCTTCCAACTTGGAAGAATAAAAAAATTTAATTTTGGTTCACTTAAAAAGTTTATTATGACTCACTTTACCTTATTAGTTATTACTTAATTTAGTCAATTTTAATCAAAATTTCATTGTAAATACTAAAGTTTACAAATATTGCCTGGCATCTTTTGCAATAATAGTGAATTTGAAGCTATAAGCAAAAGGTTGTTAGCGAGCAGTCCAGCTGTAGCAAACTTAATTCTTAATGTATAGTGCAACATAATGGCACAGTGAAAAGAGTGACCGGGGAGCACGGGGGTGGCTTCCTAAATCGTGGCAGATGTCCACAGACACTTTCACCATGGATGCTTGCTGCTTGATTGGAGCGTGCCTTATTCCCGTGTTCCTCGTGCTCGGCACATAGGCAAGCACCATGAAGCCAACCCAAACTTAATTCTAATTATATGCACATAATCCAGTGAAGAAACATGGCTTCCTAAATCCGTGGCAGAAGTCCATAAAGACACCTCACCATGGATGCTTGCTGCTTGATGGAGTAAGCCTGTTTCCGTGTTCCTTGTCGGCAACACATGAACAACGACCCTCTCTCCCCTATTTTTTTTCCTCGTCTGAGAGAGAGAGACTGCTATGGTTTTTCTGTTTGAGGGATGGGGGGGGGGGGGGAGGAGGAGGCGTATCACAGACTCACAGTCACAGTGATTCACTATGATTGAGTCAGTTGAGTCTTGAGTGTGTTGAGTGTTGATTGATGCAACTTGAGAGAGAGAGAAACGGGGGAGGCGTATCACAGACTCATAGTCACAGTGATTTACTGTGATTGAGTAAGAATTAAGATAGAGTGAGAAAGGGTTCTTTCTTGCACAAAATATCTTAGATTCATGTTGTGTTTTCGTCAACCGCTCCGAATTCATTCGGATTTCTTGAATCAAAACCTATAACCGACCGTTCAATAGATCAAAACCGTCGCTAGCTTGAAATTCGGATCGTACGAGTCGGATTTGACGGATGGGTCAAAGTTCTAAACAGCGTATCCAATATCAGGATCAATTGTTTCAAAATCCATTATCCTCTGCAAATTTTCCATGCCCATCCCATTACTATTTGTAGAGGAACACCTCGAGAGACAAGCCCAAATGTCCATTTTTAAAATATCTTAGGCCCACCCAACCACTCATATAAAAAATAATTAAAAAAATAATAAAAAATCCAAAATTCAAAGATTGATTGGTTGCTTGGAATTGAAGTGGCAGAATTGATCTGTTGAGATTATCTTATCTTCTCTAGCTTTCCATATCCAAATCACAGAACCCATTTCACCATCACATCGTTATATATCTGCAACACTTCACTGGAAGTTCCTTCAGTCACTACTCAGGTCCATCTGTTTTGTTTTTCTCTAATCCAAACAGGCTCTGCATAATAGTTAGAGACTTTGACAGAAACCCATTTTAATTTGAAGGTGCCCATGGCTCTTTAGGCTGGTGCTTTGCTTCCTTCTGCTTTCTCCATTCCCAAAGAGGTTGGTTCATTAGCATTTCTTCCAGTTGAGAATCCCAATTTTTTTGGGAAAAATTCATTTTGCTCCTCCACGTTTTGGTCTTGGGGGAGGCCGAACTTTTATTTTTTAAAAAAAGGGAGAACTCTCCACTTGAGCAACCAACTTTGTATTCTATGTTTTCTATCATTTAAGCTGCCATCCTTGCTAAAAGTAGAGCTTAGGTATCGAAACTTCTAGCTCATGAGTATATACGGAGTTAGTTTGATCATTGCGTATATTTTTGCAAACTTCATGATGATTCATTCATATATTTGCTCTTATATGTGGATGATATGCTTATTGTATCTAAAAGAAAAGTAGAGATTGACAAGTTAAAGGCTTAACTCAGCAAGACTTTTGAGATGAAAGATCTCAGAGAAGCCAAAAAAATTATTGGTATGGAGATTAAGAGGGAAAAAGCTAAAGGAACTATGTGGTTGTCTCAAACAGCATTATCTGAAGAAGGTTCTACAAAGTTTGAGCATGGATGTTGAATGTTAAACCAGGGAGTACATATTGGACTCTAATTTAAAATAAGTGCGGGTCCTCAGCTCCAAGCACTAACTATGAGAGGAAAAGGAATGGACAAATATCTATTATGTTCAATGCCGTGGTGTCTGATTGGCCAAGGTGGAGATTGTTGATATTGGCTCACTATTGGGTCCAAGCCCAAACCCAAGCCCAAGCACGACCCTAAGCCCAAGCCAAGTTCTTATTCTATATAAGCATCTTATTCACATTGCTAGGGCAACAACAAGGAGAATTTTTTGTTTTTTCGGTTGCTGAGTGTTTGTGAGGAGCTCTCTCTCTTTGTTCTTTCCTCTCTTTATTTCTATATTTTCTCTGTTTGTGTAGTGTAGGAGATAAATATGTAAGAGTGAGAGTGAAACTTGTATTTGTATTTTGGTTTATCCATATAATGAAATCGCTGCCACCCGAGAACGTATGAAATATTGTCGAACCTCGTAAATTTGTGTGTATGTGGATCTATTAGTGTGTTGTCGGTATTTGATTTTCAGCACAATAACTTTCTAGGTCATGGTAATATTGGTTCCTGTAAATAGTTTGATTCACATGACAATCCTGAATAAGTTAATAAGACTCCGTTTGGATACATAGATT
>CM018909.1:8933944-8936444 GCA_009663005.1 Actinidia chinensis | reverse complement strand
TTGCCTGTATTTTGCATTGGATGTTTCAAGTCGTGTGTCGGACTTCATCCTGCATAGTCTGGATGGGCGCTCAGCCATGTTCTCGACTGCCAGACTGATATGATGGAGTTTCCGGTAGTGGTAATCAGAATCTAATGCGTGCTTTGGCGGAACACAATAGATGATAGAAACGGGGACTGGCCTGTGCTTTTCGGTTAACTTTACTTTTGTATGGTCAAATTATTCAGCTGGGATAGCGCAGTCCCACTGTTTAGGCTTTTCATTCACCAGAGATACACCGGATAAGGTTACCTAAAGTTCTGTTTACGACCTCTGTTTGACCATCAGATTGGGATGGCAGTACTGCTAATAATTCAGGGAGGTGTCAAAACGCTTTCCATAAAATCCTCCAAAAGTGACTGAGAACTTCGTATCACCACGATCAGAAGTATAGACTAGGGGCACACCATGTACTGCCGACTTCCTTAAACCTTAAAAAATAGATTGCAAGCAACTTCGATTGCATCCGAACGTTTTTTCTTACAAGCTATAAAGTGTGCCATTTTTGAATATCTATCAACCACCACAAAGACGGAATCCCCCTACCTCGCTGGGTCCGGGGCAAGGCCCAGTATAAAATCCATAAGTCCCTTCCCAGGCACTTTAAGAACTGGTAGGGGCATTAAAAGGCCTGTTGTTTTTGCGACTGTCCCTTTGCGGTCTGACATACTCGGACACATTCCGACCGTGATTTTCCCACTCTCGCTTTATAATTGGGCCAATAGTACCGCTCTCCACTAGGGCCACAGTTTTGTCTCGCCCCAAATGGTCCTCCAATCCACCACCATGCAATTCCCCCGAATAACTTGCTCCCGTACGAACTTTCAGGGATACATCACCGGGTTCCTCGAAATTAAAATCCATCCTGTAGGTCCAATCCTTCATGGCTGTTTGGTCTGCTGACACTTTTCCCAATTCTTCCAAGTCTTTATCATCCTCGTACAACTCCTTCAGATATCCAAAACCAACCACTTTCTGTTCGCAAGGTCACATAATGATGCTCTTTGACTGAGGGCGTCCGCCACTTTATAGAAATACCCATACTTATTTTTTCAATCAAAAAGAGAATCGTTGGAATTAGGCTACCCACCGGAGCATGTCATCCTTCCGGTTGATAGTAGTCTGACTATTGATGAATTTTTCAGCCTGATGATCCCGTGAATAAGACAAACTCCTCTGGACTAGGTATAATGCCTAATGCCCCAATGCCTAAGGGACGACCACTGCATATAGTTCTAACTCATACGCGGACCACTTGGCGCCGTGCTTCGCAAAGCTTCTCACTGAAAAGCCACTGGTTTGGCCCTCTTGTGAGGTACCACAAGCACAACATCCCACAAACTGACGCGTCACATTCAACTTGGAACAAAAGCTTCTCAAGTGGGCCAGTCCTAGGACTGGAGCACACTCATCTTCTCCTTTATTATTGCAATGGAATTTTGAGTCTTTGCTGACACTTTTTTCATATCTTTCCCAAAGTCTTTTATCCTCCTCGTACAACTCCTTCAGACAATCAAAACTAACTACTTCTTTCTGTTTCGCAAGGTCACTAGTAATGATTCTCTTTTTTCGACTGAGGCGGCTGCCACTTTATTAGAAATACCAGACTTATGTTCAATGAAAAGAGAATCGTTTATATAAGGCTAACCACCGAGCATTCATCCGGTTGATAGCAGTCTGACTATTGATGAATTTCAGGGCCTGATGATCCGTGAATCAGACAAACCTCCCTCGGGACTAGGTAATGCTCCCAATGCCTAAGATCGCAACCACTGCATATAGTTCTAACTCATACGCGGACCACTTGCGCCGTGCTTCACAAAGCTTTTCACTGAAAAAAGCCACTGGTTTGTGCCCTCTTGTGAGAGCACAGCACCACACCCACAACTGACTTGTCATATTCAACTTGGAACACGCTGCTCAAAGTGGGCAAAGCTAAGGAAACTAGAGCACTAACTCTTACTTCAGTTTCTCTTTGATGAGTGCAAACTCTGTTCTGGCTGCTCCCTTCTCTCGCCCATAAAACTTCCCTTTCTTCTTCATGCACTCAGTGATCGGGGTACTATACCTGCTGAAATTCCGACAAACCTCCTGTAGAAAGTTGCTAGCCCAGGAGCTCCTTACGCACGACTGTTTTTGGGTATGCACATCCCTGATAGCTCGGACCTTATCCTCATCCATCATGAATCCCTTCAGCACGAACGACGTCCCCAAGAACAACATCTATCAATAAGAACTGTATTTCTTCAAGTTGATGTACAGCTTATTGTGCGTAGAACCGTCAACACCCCGTACCATTATTATAAATAGTGATCGGTGCATTCTGACTATCAAGTCAATATATCATTCAAATAACACAACTATAAATTTGGCCAATAAAACGATTTTAGCACCTGATTCATGAGTCCTCATAAAAGTGCTTGGGGCTTTGGACAGCACCGAACGGCATCATCACCATCCA
>CM018909.1:8906444-8918944 GCA_009663005.1 Actinidia chinensis | reverse complement strand
GTGTATTTAGAATCATGGATAAATTACACTTTGCACTCTTGTATTTTTACTAAAACCTCAATTTGCAATTCTACTTCTAATATGTCAATCAAACCCTTACATTTTAAATTAATTGTATGTGTAACTTTTCTCCCCTCTGCTATTTAATGAACGGAAAGATAATGTGTGGCCACATGGCTCTTATTTAAATGAAAAGTGGACAGAAGGGTTCACATTGATAATTGACTTAAAGTGTGAAGATTTAACTGCAACAATTGGTAGTAGAGGGTGCCGAATAAAATAATAGGGGAAGTATAGGGTGCAGAATATAATTTGCTGTAGAATCACATTTGGATGGAAAAACCGTTGGATGGACACCGGAGTTTGTCCATACATCATCACTCACTAACAAGTTTCTAAGCTTCTGAGAGATAAGATTTACCTAAAACACACCTTCTCTGCGACTTGAGAGAATCAATTCAAGAACCGACTTGAGAATTTGGTTTGTCTCGAGTGAAAGCCATTTCCTGTGGCAAAATCAGATACCAGTATAGATGAACCACAAAATTGTAGGGAGGTGGAGTTGGTTGTCAATGTCAACTATGATCAGACACAGAGTACCACCCCGACCCTGCTCAGAGATGCTATCATTGATAGCAAGTATGGGACTCACGAACCGTCTTTCTTTCAAAATCGCTACATATTCCAATACCCATCGGTAACTATACATACTATCTATCAACCTTGTTAACTATTTCTTGTTCTTGATTAGAAATAATTAACGCTTTAAGATTTTCCCTAATAAATAGTATGTATATGCATCGTTCTTAATTTCGTGCAGGACTACTTACGATGTAAAGACAAGAAGTTACGTTTTCCTTGTGAGGAGAGGAAAATGGAGGTATACAATGTGCCATGTGGATGCTCTGTTTGTTGCACTCAGTGTCAAAACTTTCCTCTTCATGTGGTTGATTCCAAAAAACATTTAGCAACAGCAAATATTCATCGATACATCACCTGCGGCACACAGGTTGAAAAGATCCATCAATCTTACACATTAGAGCAATTTGCAAACTACCAATCATCAATCACCACCATGAGCCAGCCAAGGTATTGCTGAACCAGAAAAGCACAAATATCGGCAGTGTACCACAAAGCACAACAGAGGTCGAGAATACCAAGCTGAAAGAGGCTATCATGGATAAACAGTATGGGACTAGTCAGCCAAGTCTGGAAAAGATACTGGTAATTAAATATTCCATATCTATATTATCAGTAGTAGACTAGTACATTTCTTAATCTTATGAGGGCAAAACAGTCAATAGATGTCGGAAGGAAGATGAAAACAGTAAACCTGGACTTGAACTCGTGCTTTATTAATACTAGCATTTCACGGGAATCAAATAAGCTTGAATTCTGACATGAAATAGATAGTTAGATATTTTAATTTGTTAAGAGTTAAAAGAGATTTGTTTCCTAAAATTCAATTAGGAAGCTTTGTCAATCTAGTCATCTATAATAGGAAAAGTGGCTTTTATATGATATATATATACACCAGCAGATTTGCCCGTGCTTAAACGCACTTTCCAACAAAAACTAACTACTATCTAAATCAACCATAGTTTCTTTAAGCAATATAAAAAGAAGAAAAAAAACGAAAATATACAGCATTTTTAACAACTCAATAATTAATTAGCACATTTTATTGAAACCTAGTTTCTTAATATCTATGTATTTTAGAGACCTAAATTGTCATTTATATCTTCCTCTTTGTATTAGTTAATATTAAAAATTGAACTTTACTCTTTTGATACATTTTTGGTAGATTGAATTTGGTAATATTATTATTTTAATAAATATTAATGATTTTAATACATATAAAAACGCCTAGGCCCGCCTAGCGGGCAGCCGCCTAGCGCTAGGCCCCCTCCGGCAGCCCGATTACCGACTAGCGATTTTTAGAACCTTGCTTCGGAGTAAAAGGAGGATAATGCTATATGGAGGATGCATCGTGAATGTAGGAGACGTGGTGGAGGTGGAGTCTCAAGGTCATCTCATCCTTACAGTGAATGGCGAGGTGGAGATTGGCGAGGTTAATCTCATTCTCAAGTTCATCTCATCCTCAAGTTCACCTCATCCTCAGATTGATGGGCGAGATGAAAACCATGGGTGAGGTAAGAACCATGGAGGATGTGGACAGCATCTCGTTAGATAAAGTCTCGGTGACGTGCTTACTTCTAGGTGAAGATTTTACCCCTCATCATCATCCATACAATCAAATTTGGAAGATCAGACCTGTTGGTACTAGTGGTATCATCTCTTCATCCATCCCTAGGCCTCCATTTTCAACGTTTTTTTAATAGGTCATCTTCATTGATGATGAAAATTTCAAGCAGCTCTTCTCTTCTCTATTCTCTGCAGTTTAACAATAGTTGTTAATATGGTTGATGATCCTCTTTCCCCCTTTTTATTCAACATGGTTATTGAAGGCCTCAACACTCTAATCCAAAGGGGTATCAAGATTGGGATCCTTAAAGGTGTTAGGATGGGTCATAATGAGGGTTGACTGTATCTCATCTTCAATTGGCAGATGATACAATTATGTTCTGTAATGATGATATGGAGGAAATTCTGAATTTCAAGAGAATTTTTAGATGTTTTGAGTTGATGTCTGGACTGAAGATTAATTTCTTTTAGAGCCAAATACCAGGGTAAATGTTACTGAAGAAAGAGTGGGAATTAGCTCAAAGCCAGAACTGCAAAGGAGGTGCCTTAGCCATAAATTATTTATGGGGAGACCAAGAAGTAACAGGGGCTTCACTTACAAAGCGGAAGAAGTATGGAGGATTAAGTATCAGGACTGGTACCTACTAATGTAGCAATATTACTCACTAAATGGTGGTGGAGATTTGGATCTGATTAAGGAAGCTCTTAGGCACAATGTTCTGGTAAGTAACTATTATATATTAATTATTATGCAGGATACAACTGCTTGCCTACGATTCTTCAAACAAGTATGCATGGTGTCTAAAATTGGGAGGGATATTCGTTGTGGGAGAGGATTTTATGATTAGATTTATCTAGGATCATAAACAACGTTGTGGAATGATGTGTGGTGTGGGGACAGACCTTTAAAAGAACAGTTTCCTAGGCTATTTTTGATATCAAACCAAATATCATCTAAGGTAGCTAGGGGACATGTACAATAAGGACTCCCAAAACAAATTTTAACATTGAGGAGAAGACTTTTTGTGGGGGAAGAATAGCAACTGACTGGGCTTAATCAAAATGTGGAAGAGGAATCAAAGAAAGGCAAGATATATATATATATATATATGGAAATGGAAATGGAAATGGAATGAATGGGAAAAAGGAGGCACACTTTCAGTGAAAATCGTTCTATGACGGATGGGAGAATCAACAATTTGGTGATGATTTCCAAGGCTGTATGTGTCTTAGCCAAGTATGGCAGAATGTTTGAATGTTTGTCTTTATAAAGTTGAAATAGTATTTGTTTGGATGGCTGTTCCAAAATAAAATTGCAACAAACTAAGTTTGAGTTACTCGGTAGAAATGTCCAAATGGAAAATGGGAATGACAACTGCACCTTCTGTAATTCTTTTGAGGAAACAGTATTCACAGTATGTCCCTTTTCATGGAACATCTGGGCGAGATGCTTAAAATGGTGGAAAACTGATTGGGTTTGTTCTCCTAAGATGATGAGTCTGATCTGATGCGCTGGTGGTTTGTAAATAGATTTAAGAATTTAGAGTAAAGTTGCTCGGAGGCCTTTTTTCTGGTCAATTTGGAAATCAAGAAATGATCTGGTCTTTAATGAGGTAATACCTGATCTAGAACATTTTGATTGATTTAAATAAAAGTAAGAGTAGCTTTCTGGATTAAAGCATGGTACGATGTGAAGGAATACTCAGTATCTGATTTTCAGAGATCAAGGAGCTTAAACTAATTAAGAAAAGCATTTTTGAATGTGTTGTGGTAAAAAACTGGGACAAGCAACCAACAGTCGATATTGCTCGGTCTCCTCGGTATTGAACCTCGGATCCTTTAAGGGCGACCTGCACAAAGGAACAAAAGTAAATGGCCGGGGCGAGGCCGCTCAAAACCCCTCCGGCATGGAGATCAGACCAAGGCGATGACAGCAGATAAAAGAGCTCGGAAGAGAGTTGTAGAGTCTGTTGAGTGTACCTTTGTTTAATGGGGGAGCGGCCTTTTTATAGACGGAGTAATGGGCCGTGCCCGTGGATCATGGCGAGATCCTCGGAAGGATAAATATGGAAAGATATCTCGGAGATGTAGGAGACATAATTGGGAGACATAAATATGGAGGAGAAAATCTCGCGATGGGCGTATAGATAGGAATCTGGTGGAGATTGAGCTAAGTATTCTACCTCGCCCAAGGGCGAGGAGGAGACAACACTTTGGCTCTGGGCGAGCTCAGTGGAGAGCATGGAGAGGTTCCATGTTGAACGTTGGACTCGTTTTACCTCGGTCAAGAGGGTTCGGAGATGAGCAACCTTTGGGGAGATTATGGGTGACCAGTCTGTAATGGTGCTAGGGTGACGTACTTTCCTTAGTCGGTGGAGAATTTATCCCACATCAGTAGCCCCCTACTTGAAAATGCCGAGGATTGATTGAGGATTTACGAGTAGTTAGTTACAGTCTTGGGGTCATTTCCAAACCGCGGCACGTGTCCCTTTACAAACGAACACGTGGGCTAGAACATTGATGCTGGAAGCGGCGGCACAACTGGCCAGTGCACAGTTTTAAATGATGACTTCGGCGGGAACCCGGGTGTGGTTAATACCACAGGCTGTGAGGCGGCGCATTAATGAGGCCTTTTGGCGGGAGCGCCATTATTACCACCCAGACCTACCTCGGGGGAGACGGAACGGCGCCATATAGTAATCATTCTGAATGGTCTGACCCTCAACATGGTTTCCTATATATATGGGTCCCCCTCTTTAACTGGTACTTTTCTGCTATTGTTTGTCAAGCTATTGCTCTCACGCGTTTTTTTCCTCCTCGCTCGCCCGCGTCTTCTACTTTCAGTAAGTACTCTTCTCTACTCTTCCTCCTGACTACAGTTATCGTTCTCGTAGTTTATGTCCCGTAATTCCGCGTAACTAGATCAGTGCGACCTAGAAGTGTTATCCTACCTTCGTGATATCGACCATTTAGGAGAAGGCTTTCCCCTCTAGGCTACTAGTAAATCAATCGCCCTCTCGCCCTGGGGGGTTCCACCTGAGTAGAGTCTTTGATCGCCTTCATCCCTCAATAGAGTAAAAAAACTAATAATCATGAGCTCCCTTAGAGAGAGCTGAACGCTCTAGGGATACCTATTCCATTCCTTCCGGGGTGCAGACAATCAAGGCTTCCAGACGAAGGGGAGACCATTACTTCTACTAACCCGCCCAGGCGCGGTAGCTTTTTACTAGGGAGGCGCGTTCCCCCGCGGCCTTCGTTTTCTCCCTTCCCCCTTCACTCTCCCACCAATTAGGCTAATTCTTCAATCTCCAATATCTGTCGCGGCCCAGCTCGGTCCCCACGCGTTGAGAAGTATTGTTGCTCTAATGGCGTTGTGGCAGTATACAAATACGACATCTCCCCTTTTCCGAGTTTAGGAAACTTTTTAGTCTAAAAGTAATCCTAAACGCGGATCAAAGGCTAGCTATACTTCAAAGGCAGGAACAGAGGTTTCTGCTCGTAGGATACCCCCAGTAATGTTTAAGGGGTGGAAAGAGCAAGTTCTTTTTCTCTCGGCATGAATGGGAGATTCCCGAAGGAACGTCTCGGAGGGCGCACCAAGAGTTTTCGAGGACGTGGGGAATTCCAGGTTGGTCATTCTTCTCTTTCTATTCTACGTCTACCCTTTGTTTTTTTCGTACTTTTGAATGCTCGGTGGGTAATGTTTTATTCTTGGCAGATAAGCACTGCAAATAATCCACCTCTCGACTCTACGTGCGACGAACCGAAGGTTTTCGAGGAGATTTTTTCGGTCGGTCAGAAGTCGGGACGTTTTTCAACACCGTGTTATTGGACTTGAGATCATATCGCCGAGTATTTGTTCCTCCTTGTTTCTAGGGCGTTCCGAGGACGGCAGTTGACAATCTTCCGAAGCGGAGAGCTCCGAGCTCCTCGCGAGCGACGTGGGTGAGTCACAAATCCTCCATGAACAAGCTCGGCGAGAAAGCCCTTCCCGAGATGATTCAATGAGTTGTTCAGGATCCCATCAGGACAAACCTGAGGAGGTTGTTTACCTCACATCCCTGATCTGACCCTTTTGAGGTGGTCAGGGGAAAGGTTCCTGGTCTATACTATATCGTTTTTCGAATGCTCCGAGCTCGAATTCCCTTCCTCGTCGGAATCTTGTTCGGAACAGCTTACCCGTCGAGCTTGAATCGGATGGTATTTGTTCCCTCTTTTTCCTAGGCGACGATTACTTTTCTATCTGATTCGTAATGTTGTTGTGGGCGCTATGTCGAAGAGAGTTATCTTTAAGAAGATTGGCGAGAAGTCGGGAGGCGGCGGGTGCGAGCTCGGGGACTCCCGCTTCCGGCAAAGGGAGTCGTAATTGGCGAGAAGCGGGTCGGCGAGGTATCACCAGCTCTCCCCTTAAAAGGGAAGGCCCGATGACGGCTCGAAGGGAAAAGGAGTTGACATCGGCCCTGAGGGCAAGAAGAGGCGACCTCGTCAGGAAAAGCCCCGACCCCTCATTCACCGTGCGTCTCCTCGTCCTGGGTAAGGTTCCTCGCATCTCGTCTCGGCACTTTTTCCTGGGCCCCACGGCTTCTATGTTTGGGCAGCCCTCAGTGGCCTAGAAGCTACTTCGGGAGGTATTCCCCCAGCCGCCAAGGAGATGTGGAGAAGCTCACCTTGGATCAGACGGCGACGAAGCTCTTCCACGTGATCGGCGGGTCAGGTACTTTTTGGGGGCTTTTCAATTTTCTATCGATTTCATTGCTCTGGATTGTTTAAAAAATATTTCCTTTCTTATACAGAGGCGTTGGTGCTCGTTCGTCTTGGCCGTCCGTAGCATGGAAGATTTGGAGCAGGCATCTCTTCAAGAGGTGCGAGCGGCTTCCATGGAACTGAGATTGCTCGCCCCAGAAGGTTGCTGCCGCTTGGAACAACAATTGGCTGAGTCCCAATGCTCGCGAGCAGCAGGCCAATGACGAGCTTTGGCCAAGGCGAAGGCGATCGAGATTATTGTCCGACAAAGTCGAGAGTCGGGAGTGTGGTGAAAGAGCCTTAGGGAAGCTTTGAATAAAGCGGGATGCCAAGGAATTTTCCGTGGAGGAGTTCAAATCCTCGTCGGATTCATGGTGTTATTTGAAGATTCCGCCTCCCAAATACTTGGCGAGGGGTTTACTTCTGCACGGTCACTTCACCGACATCATCCCGACCCTCGCTATCGACCCTTGAAGGACTGTGGTCAATCAAGATCTGTTGGCGAAGCAAAGAACGAAGGCCGATAGAGGGAGAATGACAAGGAAAAAAACGGGCGAGACGAGGGTGGTAATTTAAGATATGCCCCGAGGTGTAAAAAATATTTTTTTTTTTTTTTTTTTGGAGATGTAATTTTTTATCCACTTGAATGAAAAAATCTTTGTTTCCCCCCCGTTTTTTGGTTATATTTGTTTGTGTTAACGGTGATCATGAATCTGTTGGTGAAATCTCATAACAAACAATATATGGGGGCGACTTCAATAATGGCGCTCAAGATTCCCTTGTCATTTTGTTTTGAATTGGCGATCTCAACATTGGCGACATCAATGCGGCGTCAAGATGTAGTTTATAGCGGCGACCTTAATATTGGCGACATTAATCTTGGCAACCATAAATACTGACATTCAATAGTGGCGACCTTAATATTGGCGAACATAAATAATGGCGATGCAGATGTCATTCCGTAATAGATCGGCGATCTTGGTATTGGCGATATCAATCTTTGGTATATAAACGACTAGATAACTCATAGCCGAATTGCAACAACTTCCAATATAAAATCACAAATCCTAATTAATTGGGCGTTCATGGAGCGTTTCATGTTTGTTCATTTTATTGATTAGTATTTCTTCAAATCTCGGCATTCAGGATGTAAAGTGCTTTCCGTTTGGGTCTTCTAACCAGTAAGTCCTGGTCTGGAGGACCTGACGACGTTGTAGGACCTGCCCACGTTGGGCGCGAGCTTTCCGGCATTTGGTTCTTTGTTGACAGGGTTTACCCTCCGCAAGACCAGGTCGCCATTAAGGAACGATCGGGTGTTTGAGATGACCCTTTGATTGTGGTAATTTGGCACTTCTCATTGTAAGCTGCTGGCTGTAGTCACATCCTTCCTTCTCTCTTCTCTCCTCGATGAGATCCAAGTTGAGCCTGAGCTCGGCCTCATGCTTTTCTTCGTTCGAAACTCCGAAGTCCCTGAATCTTGGTCCTAGTTTTCTACTGGTAGACCAGATTCGTAACAGAAGACCATGGAGTTGGAGTTTCGCCCGTGGCTAGTAGTATGATAAGCCCAAGTACGCTTGGAAAGTCTTCCGCCCATTCGCTTTTTTCGACCTTTCTAACCCTTAACCTCGCCCTTCAATTCCTGAGATGGTACGATTGGTCCTTCAACTTGCCCATTAGCCCGAGGATACCGGGCGATATAGAATGATTGGGAGTGGCGAGATCCGACCAGAACATCTTAAACTTGATGTTGTCGAACTGCCTGCGTTTTCCAGAGATATAACCCTTTGGGACTATTTGCTCCGAATCTGCAAACAAGGTGCGTCCATAAGAAATCCCGTATTTCTCGGTAATCTTGGCGAGAGGCTGAGCGTCTATCCAGTTAGTAACGTAGTCCTATGGCGATGTCAAAATTTCCTTTGCAAGGGAGCTGTGGTAGGGGACGCCATTATGTCCTATTCCCCACTGGGCGAATGGCCAAGGGCTTGACATCGGTACCATCTCAGTGGATGGAGATGGCTGACGGGGGCAAACCTCTGACCCTTGTCGCGCTCCTTACATATTTGGCCCGCATCTCGTTCTATGGGTCGGCCAAAAATATCCTTGGCGAATGGTTTTTCCTTGTCCAATGACCCTCGCTCGCCGGAGTGATCCCGCGAGGCCTTCGTGTATTTCTCGTAAAACGGATTCTGCCTCTTCTGTTCAGAGACATTTCAAATTGTCCTGAAAAAGACCTTTTGTATAGCCTGCCTTTGAAAATGCAGAACCTTGCGATCTGTAATTGGCAGACGCGATCTTGTAGCTTATCTTTTTGGCTGATCCCTTCTGGAGTAGGTAATAATCTCGTCCATCCACGTCGGATTTTCTCTGTTTTGGGGGTGGAGATTGATTGGCGACCCTAATACTTGGGCTAGCTAGAAATATTCAATAGGTATGCACTGTTAGAAATAAACTCAAAAGTTGATGCCAGATTCGCTCAAGGCGTCTGTCTTTTTTATTATCCTCTTCGGGAAATCTGTTGATTTTAAAACTCCCTTGATCTTTGGCGGACCACAGCCTTTACCCTCGCCCAAATAAGCCATCATTCTTGCGTCCTTTGCGAGGTAAGTCTCCGTGGACGTGGTTTTACCCCCATTTGAGTCACTGAAGATTTCCAAAGATTATGCCCCTAACTCCGTTGCTACTCTTAGTAGTCCGGCGAGGAGGTCTTCGTAACTCGGCCTTCATTGTTAGTGGCTTTAAATCCCTTTCTTATGGCGTCTCCATGTTCGCCTGATGGTGTTTGTAGACGAGCCCTGCAACACCAACAACCGTCGCGGGTTAGAAGATCCAACCTCGACGAATAATATCCAGTGGTCGAGGTCTTCTTCCTGAGATTGTTTCTTTAGGAATTTCCGCTTCATTATGAGCCGTTTCTGGTTTTGGAGTGTCTTCATGGGTAGATTCACAATGAACTCAGCCCAAGGCCCTGGGCTTTTATTGTCGTCGTTCCTCATCCTGTACTCAATGTGTAACTCCTTAGCTCGAATGGACCATTTAAGGAGTCAACCTGATTGTCTGGTCGCTGAAGAATATGCTTTATTGGTTATCCAGTCAGTACTAGATGGATGGGCTTGAAAGTATGACGAAGTTTTCTGGCGGCGATATTAGGCGGTAGGCGGCTTTCGATATCTTCCGGATATCTGGCCTCGCACCCATTAAGACTTTGCTAAACGTAATAATTGGCTTTGGACCTGACTCTTCTCGATGAGCACCGCACTCACTACGCGGTAGGCGAGAATAGATAAATATACGTAAGATCTCGCCGGTGTCGGGGACTGTGAGTACAGGCGGAGACCCGAGATACTCTTTCAAGCTATTGGATTCATTTCAATTCCTCGTTCCATTGAAAGGTGGCTTTTTCGCAGATTCTGAAGAAGTGGAGGCACTCTTGTCCGCAGATTTGGAGACAATCTGTTGAGGCGGCTACTTCGCCCAGTTAGCTGCTCCTGTCTACTTTTCTCGTATTTCTAGGCGAGCTCATAGCGGTTTATGGCTGGATCCTGATCTCCGGTTTACCCTCATTCCAACGCTTGGTGACCAGAAACCTAAAAATTTCCGGACGAACACTTCGAAGATGCATTTAAGAGGAATTCAACATCATCCATCCGATTGCTACGCAGGAATGCTAAATACTTCCTTTAAAGGTGGGCGATGTGGTCGGATGATCTGAGACTTTTTTTACCAGCATATCATTTATGTACACTGTCCTGGTCTTTCCATTTGTTCCTTGACATCTTATTGCTACCTGTTTGATATGTCGCCCCAGCTTTCTTCAATTCGAATGGCATGACTTTTGTACCAATAGAGCCCCGCCCCCGCTCTGTGATTAAAAGTTTTCTCAATGTCCAAGAGGTACATTTTGATCTGGTGATATCCGAGAAGGCTTCATAAAACTCAGGAGCTCGTGCTTGGAGGTTGGGCGTTCAACTTTAGGCGATTTTAGGCAGGGACAATTGTCTTTTTGGGCAAGCCTTGTTGAGGTCGGTGAAAGCGACGCAACACTCTCCACTTTCCCTTCCTCCTTTTTGGGGGGCTGACTACACATTGGCGAAGCCAATCCGATAGTGGAACTTCTCGGACTACGTTAGCTCTGAGGAGCTTAGTCACTTCGTCTTCAATGACTTTTAGGCGTTCAGGGGCGAACTTCCTTCGCTTTTGGCGAATTAGAGAATTTTTTCGGGTTGGTGAACAGTCTTATGCAATGGCGATTTCAGGATAAAAAAAAGAAAAAAATGCCAGGAACCTCTCTCTCTTTTGTACCAGACGAAGATTTCAGAGTTCTCTTTCAAGAAGTTTTATTAAGGCGAAACGAAGCTCATCGGTAAGATTCCTTGCTGATCATGATATGTCGATCTCGGATATTCTGATGTATGGAGATGGGGACGATTTCTCTTCAGAGGCTTGGTGTTATTGGTTTCCTCTGGGGTCTTTGCCCAGGGTAAGTTGTTCCACTTCATCTCTGAGTACCTTTGTGTCGTCCCCCCCCCCGCCCATGTTCTTGTAATTACTATTGGTTGGCGGACTGAAGAGGTTTCGACCTTCAATGCCTGAAATGAAGCATTGGTCCCCCTTGGCCACTTTCTGATCGCCCTTAATTTCGCCTATCCCCGTTGGTGGTGGGAACTTTAGCTTCAGTGATAGGTCGAGGTGATCGCCTTGATTCCTCCTAAAGTTTGGGTCCGCCGGCCCCAGATTGGCTTATAAGGCAAGGGGCAATACTACCCACAATAAAATCCTCCCATACGGTGGTCTGGTGGATTTCAGTCCCAGAGTTATTGGTAAGGTTGATCTCATCCCAAGTGGTGCGTCCGTATTCCCTCCAAAAATCCGATCAGGGGGTATGGAAGGGTGTCACCTTGTCCACCCATTTTTTCATTCTTTCCGAATGCTGAGATGAACAAATCTCCGCCGAGCTCCCGTTGGTCGATTAAAATCCTTGAACGTGAAATTGGCGTGATGAACGGGCGCGAGACAACCCAGGCATCGTCATGGGGTAGGTGTAAAGCTCTCAATCATATTGCTGAAGGTGATGGCGGTCTGGTCAGCAATAAATGACGAGGGAAGATTGTTAGATCTCTTCCTCGGCCAGTCTATGGGCCACTTCTGGCATGCCTTTACTGGATTGAAGTCGAATAACCGCCGAGGCCCCGAACCTCCATGGATTGTTTGTAATATCGCCCCGCAAGTTGGTCACTGTTTTGTGCCGTACCTTCTTTCTGGGGAGTTGGGCGATGGGGGCGAGTAGGCAACATAATTTCCCTCAAATAACCCCTTTTATGAGTGGCAATTTGTTCTTTTAGTTTTGAAAACCTCTCAGTATTGTGTCCGTGTCCCGGGTGGAATTCACAATATTTGTTCCCTTTCTCTTCTGGGGGTCGTCTTGATCTTTCCCGGGCCTTTGAAACGAATTCTTCGTGTTTACTTCTTCCTGTAGAGTACTTGGGTGGCAGCGGGGGGCGTTGAATGGCTGTAGAAGAAACTTCGGAGGCGTCGAGGTTGAATGCTGGACGTCT
>CM018909.1:8886444-8888944 GCA_009663005.1 Actinidia chinensis | reverse complement strand
CATATAAAAGTCAAAACAAAGTGCTGAAAATATACACAAATAACATATATATTTTTTCAAAGAATAAAATTCGACACAAGTCACAACAAGCCTTAAAAGTAAGAACATGCAGAATTTCAAATACAAAAAACTAGAGAGCTGAAAAAACTCAAAAAATTCATTCAAAATAAATAAATTAAATTTATTTAATTCAGTAAATATGTAGATATATGAGTCTTCTTTCCATTGCAAAAAATTACCTTATTTGTATATCTGTAGAGAAAGTTATGGTTAAAATAGTAAACTCGAGTAAAAATTTCAAAGAGTAAGAATTTTCATACATAGAAAATTTTCACATCTTTTGAAGATGCAGAGAGCAAAATTCACAACAATAACTCCTTGAATATAAATAAATTAAAATTTTATTAAAACATAAAAATATGTATATATTTGTGCTATCTTTCTAACAAAAAAAGAATCCCATCATTTCAATTTATACAGAAAAAGTTATGTTAAAAATAATTAGGCTAAGACAAGCAACATACATAAACACTTAAGAAGAAATTTGCGTATAAATACTTGAAACACTATTCTAACAATATAAGAATATTTAGAATGTTTTTTATGAATTAGAGCAAAATCCAATGAGATAAATAAAAGCATAAAACAAGCTGTTATTATTAAAACTATCAAACACTTAGATTAAAAAAAACTTAGGGTAACCTAGGATCAACAGACCGAAGGTGTGAAGATCAGATGTTAGGTGGTTTGGTGTGAGACATATCCTTATATATCAAACATGTATCAGGTTGAATGGTCAAGTCCCTTGCTCTCTCTATGACTAGTCAATGGGAGTCCTCTTTGAAAGGTTCATTTGACAAACATGTTGTTCAAGCCTCCAAACCACATTTCTCATTTGGTCCTAGTAAGGTGCCTAGGCCCTACCCAACCTAGGCAACGCTAGAGTCATCTTGAATGAAAATATTTTTTAAGTGTTGATGAGGGCTCCTTGGAGTCCCTAGGTGCTTGTCTTGATTTGAGGGCTCTATGGAGTCCCTCACTTAGGAGCTTGATATTGCTAAGTATTGATGATGGCTCCATGGAGAGTCTTGGAAGTTGGTCGTAAGCTCGGAGTCCTCAAGGTGACTCTGATTCATCATAGTGATGTGTGAACCCCCAATTAGGATAGGCTCAAGATCCCATTTATTTATGGAGGGTGGTGAAGAGCTGAGCATCCGTTCACTAGGAGACTCCAAGAGCTCAAGAAAGTTCTCTTATCAGTTTGGCTCCTGAAGGGGAGCCCTTCTCCGAGTTCGTATACCCATAATTTACATACAAATATTTGATGCATACATGTAATATGCATAAAATATTTGTGCACACAGAGTGTTGTATTTGTTTTTAGCCGAAATAGAGATACCTTTTGATGCTTAATAAAGTTCAGGCCTCGAACATACATGCGATTAGCACTTGCATGACCTAACAGAGAGAAAAAGTCTTCTTTTTCCAACCATGGAGTGCACATATTGCATAAATAACTTTACCGGTGAATTGCTGTTGAGTGGTATAGGAAAACCAATGTGCCATGGCAGTGAGCAAGGGGGGGGGGGGGGGGGACACTGCGCGTTCTCTGCATGCATTGAGCTATCCTATAAATGACGTCAACCTCTCTATTTTAAAGGTAATTTACAACTTCTATCTCTACATTTCAGAGCAAATGAGTTTTCCTTTACTCTCTTCTTCTTCATCTCCGATCATTAGATGTGACTGTCGAAGAACTATCTCCGAATCAACTCCGCACGATTTCTAACTGTCTCTATTTTTCTGCAGGCTCAACAAGAAGCACCATTGGCACTAGAAAACATCTTGTGGCTACCCATTGTTTGCACTCGATTTCCTCTTACCCCTCATATCCTAATCTTATCTATTGGTCGATTCTTATTTTTATTTATCAAATCTGGTTAAGAAGATTTTTTTATTGTTTTTGCGTAAAAGCTGGTCGGGTAAAAGCTGGTCGGGTCAAGGTCTCAGACTAGAAATGGGTATTCAATGACATAATTCCATGTTCTTAGGATATCTTATTAAAGCCAGAATTACTTTTTGGATCAAAGCATATTATGATGTGAATGAGTATTGTGTTGTGGACTTTCACAGATGCATTAGAAGTGTTAAAAATGATCTAGGTATCCAACCTAAATCAATTGACTATATGTAGAGTATGTTATGGAGGGGATATACTAAAATTGGATGGCTTAGATAAATGACGGAAGATTAAGTCTAACTAGAAAGATTATTAGATTTCTCCAAGTTGAAAAAGTCGAACTATATATAAGATGGTATTCTCCACTAGACATCAGGAGTAGAGGTAGCACCAGATCATTGATTTTGAGATGTGGTGTTTGCATTTGGGTTAAAGTTTCCACTTATCTTAGGCTTTTAGTGGTAATAATGATGGGAGGCTTCTTGTTTTCAAATGGGAAAAAGGATGAACATAGTCTTGCTTATTTTTGAAAAGGTTATT
>CM018909.1:8838944-8843944 GCA_009663005.1 Actinidia chinensis | reverse complement strand
CCCACTTAAAAAGCCTTATTAAACTGTTGTAGCCAAACATGAGATCCCTATTCTGAGAGCCTTCTCATACATGAGATCCCTACTTTGAAAGCCTTTTCCACAAAGATCTCTATTTTGATAGCCTTCCCATAAATGCACGTAATGAGATAATGAGATCCCTATTCTGAGAGCTTTCTCACATATGAGATCCCTACCCAGAAAGCCTTCTTACAAATATAGATAACTAGATAATGAGATCCCTATTTTGAGAGTCTTCTCAAACAATAGATCCATACTCAGAAACCCTTCTCACATATGGCGGACGTCTTCAATAATCTTCCCCCCCGCCCAAATGTGGGAGGCGAACCAACATACTAATTGTTGTGCCATAGCCCCCTCTTTTGGAGTACCAGAACAAACTCCACTAAAATTGATAAATTTTACTGAAATTAATATGCTCCACCAAAATAGATAAATTTTATCCAAAACTAATATAAGATCAAAATATGCAAATTCTGACTTTACAGATGAGTTCGAAATGTAGAAAAAATTTAAGGAGGGCTAAACTGAAAAAATTTAAAAAAATTAGGACCCAACTGCAAAATTAGAAATCCCTTGGGACCAAATTGTAATTTTTAGAATTTTTCAGGACCAAACTGTCATTTTTAGAATTTTAGGACCCAATTGAAAATTTTCACAAACTTTTGGGACCAAAATATAATTTTTCAAAAATTCAAGGACTGAATTATAATTTTAAAAAACTTATGAGACCAAACTATAATTTTTTTTAAATTTAGGGACTGAATTGTAAGATTTTCAAATTTTAGAAATTGAAAGTATAATTTATCAAACTGAGGGAATATTCTTGAAATATTCCATTGTTGACAGAGTGCTGAATGGATTGCTGACCGGATGCTGGCTGGGTCGTTGACGAGACGCTAACTGGATGCCCGACCGGCAGCTGATTTGAGTTTGAGACGAGCGCTGACCATGTGCTTTGTTGTAACATCCCCACAATTTTTAGATATTTCATTTCTCTAAAGTAATTTGATATGCACAATAAATGAACAATATAATGGTGAAATTAATATGTTTACATTTTTTAATTTTTATAAATATGAATTGTTAATTAAATTATTTTGGGGTTAAATTGGAAAGCTTCATAACATTTGGGAATAAAAATTCAGAGAATATTTAAGTTGGAAGACCTGAAGTGTAATTTTTTAAAATATTCCGCCGAAAGACTCCAAAAGTGGAAAAAGAAAAGAAAAGAAAAAATGGCCCGCCGAAATAAAAGAAAAGGGACCGGAGTGTTTTATATATATATATATGTGTGTGTGTGTGTTGTGGGGTGTGTGTGGGTGTGGGTGTGGGTGTTTGTAAAGAGAGCGGGAGAAAGACGGACAAACAAAGAGAAGAATAGAGAGAAAGGATAGAGGGATGGAAGATCTTATAGCTAGGTAAATATAAGAAAAAGAGAATTTAATAAGGTCAAATTAATTTTTTTTTCATTTCTTTTGATAAATTTTTTAATTTGAATCTATCATTGCAACTCAGTTTATTATTAATTAATATGTCAAAATATGCTCAATAATTTTCTTATTGAAATATGTTTGGAAGCAAAATTTCGTATAGTTGACATACAATTTTTTTACTTGGATCATAAGCCTTATTTGAACATACTCCTCATGCGAGAACCGTTTTTCATTGATTCAAGTTGCATATTAAAGATACTTTAAACATCTACAATTTACTTGAAATAAAAATTTTCAAAGTCCAAGTTAAATGGCTCAAAAGGCTTGCAAGTCCTAATAGAAAAACGAATTTTTGAATTTTTTCTTTCCAGCCGAGTTTGAAAAATTTTCCCAACCAGTTTTAGGCTTTACAAAAAAAATATTTTTTGAATAATCAAACAACTTGGTTTAGTCTAGGTACTTGAAAAATACTTGAGTTACTATAAATAGTTAAGTAAATGATATTAATCGTAATTTATGTCAACAATAATGTATAAGGAATCAATCCGACCTAGTCTAAGGAAACTACGAAAGAGAATAACACAATACCACTCAAGCCATGTAAGTAACCTTAATCTCTAAAGTAGAGGTAAATTACTTTTACTTATTGATGCTATGATATATTCAATGAAATTAAGTTATGCTATGCAAATCAATTCATAGAATATGTATTAATCTTTCGAAATAGATTTTTGTATGTATCTGTCCTATGAACCATCAAGCTTCTGCCTTCGACAATGTACTCAGTCGGCATACCCCGACTCAAGGGGTGAAAATCATGTATAAGCCCGCCTAAACGGAGGTCATATGCATAATGTATATTTAAGAATTATGTTTCTTAGATATAGTCAAATCCATTGTACAACAAGCTTGAATTTTTGAACAAGTCATTTCGAAAAATTAATTTTTTATCTTTCTTTTCTCTACGCTATGTATGTTAATATGCATCTAACCAATGGTAATTTGCCTGTTTCGATATGTATAGTCCAACCTATGTTAGAGATTATGGTTATACGCTAAGTCAAAATTGGGTTTAAGAATAATTATTTTTGACAATATTTCAAGTGATAAAGGAAAGCAAGTGGCGTTAAGTCGATAAGACCACATTTTGAAGTTTGTTATGAATTTTGAAAAATTAAGATAGAACATATCATGTTTTATATATAAGAACAATGAAATTCCATATAGTATAGCTGGATTATAATGTCCGATATACCTTTTGAATATGTATATTATAAATTTATATGAATGTTAAGACTATACATCTCTCTACTCTAACCAAACGCCTCTTACCAACTACTCTACCAATCTCACTCTAACTCTACCGTCTGGACATGTATTTCAAATGATGATTTAATATTAAACTTTTATTAATTCACAAACAATAATTTTACATGTTTCGCTTCCGCACATGAAAAGTTTTTAAAAAAAAAGACACGAACCCGTTTTTAAAAAAAAAGAAACAAAAAGTTTTAAAAGTTTTTTAAAAAAAAAATTTTACGAAGAAAAAATCAGAGTGATGACGCTCAATGCCGCGTGGAGCCACGTGGTCGTCGGGCGGGTCGTTACATATGTGGCGCTGATGGGCTGCTGACTCAGCACTGATAGAGCGTAGACATGATGCTCACTAAATGCTGACAGAGTGTTGACCGGATTCTGATAGAGCGATGACATGTCACTAACTCAACGCTGACAAAGCACGAACTGGATTGATAATGTGTGCGCTAACGAAGAACCAACAGGGCACTGACGTAGGGATGATGTCATGATGAAGTAGCGAGCTTAGTTGCGTGGACCTAACATGCGCAATAAAAACACTTCATCGCGTGTGGTGCGTGAGCGCGTGTCAGTGTGATAGAGACTGGATTCACTCTCACGCTTGGGGGAGTGTATCGGTGCGTGTTGAGTCTAGGTTTCACGTGCCGTTGAGTCTAGGTTTCACGCGTCGGGCCAATTTGGCGCGTAAAATGCTCTGAAGGCGCATCAGGGTGTGTAGGAGACTGATCTAAGAAGCCAAAGTCCAGATGGCACGTGGGAAGCTATTTTTCATGCTCGAATAGACTAGTGGCGCGTGTAGGCGAGTGGTGATTGTGAATCTGATGCGCCTACATTCCAATGGTAGTGAGGGCATGTGTGACATTAAGTTTCAGCCAGGTTTACTTTAGTGGCTTTGTATCGAGAATACAAACAAGTTGTTGAGATTAGAAATCTATTTTGAGTACTTTTATAGAGATCTGAAACTGAACCATGGCTCTGATACCAATTGTTGTGCCCTAAATCGATTCACACCAATCATGCAAGCACATAGAAATAATGATTTACAAGGTTTCGGCAACTTGCCTACGTCTTCGAGTGGTGCAACAGATTTACTAAATAAAAAAAGATTTACAAATTACATATCTCACTATCTCACTGGTGGTCTGGTGGTAGCAAAACCACCACATCCCTCCTTCTCTCTCTACCCCACACTATATTTTCCCACGCCAAATACACAGCCATATGAGATGTATATATAGGCTGAGAATTTGAATTCAAATCCAACTAGGACTTTGAATATAAATCTTATAAAGAGTTTGAAGTCAAATCTAACAAGAAGTTTGAAGCCAAATAGAACAAAAAAGTGTGCCTTCATTAAGCCATATCATTTGTTATCGTTATTTGAGTTTGAGTTGGGTATCTTTGCATGTACAATCGGGGGTGTATTTACGGGTTTGTTCTTGAATTCAAAGCCTATGAGTTACGTTTTTACCAATAGTTGTCCCTCCCTCCGTCTTGTTGGTTATCCAAAGCTTCTTGTATTGATTGTGGGTTGGGCTTTTGCTAATATCATAGAAGCTAGATAGATTGAAGAAATAATTTTTTATTTTACTAAAAAAAAGGCAAGAATATTGTCACAAATTTGCCGAAAAGTTTTTTTCACCAGTTATTGAATCTTTTGTATATTGAGTTGATTAACCCTCTTGCTTTAACTCGGTTGACTATCAATAATCTATCAAGCAGTTACTTGAAGGTTTCCATAAGGTTGTTAAAGCTCAAATTAATCGGGGGGCCGCCCTGTCCCGCCTCTAATAGGGCGGGTTTGGGGTAGGAATAATCGGGTATGAGGCGGGTTATAGGAAAAAAAATAAAACCCGGGTCGGGCTCGGGTTTGGCCGCCCCCGCCCCGATTAACTATAAATTGACAAAATTACCTTTTTTTAATTATACCATAATATTATGTATATATATATATAATGTATATTTATTTATTTTTTTTTACCGTTATAAAAAATATATATAATTATAAAAAAATTAACGGGGCGGGGGAGGGTATGGAATTTTGAGTCCCAACCCGTCACGTTTTTGGGACGGGGTGAGGAAGGGTTTTCCTAATCGGGGCGAGGTCGGGTTTGGACGAACCCGTCCCGAACCGGCCCAATTGTCATTCCTAACTGGGGGGCCCACTTAAAATACAAACGAGAAACTTTCAAAAGTCGGTGATAGGCAAGTCCGCCCACACTTCCTGCA
>CM018909.1:8668944-8681444 GCA_009663005.1 Actinidia chinensis | reverse complement strand
GATGGGTTGGTTCTCGATTCTTTCGGGTATTTTGTGCACCCCTAGATAGGGGTGGTAGAGAGTGAGAGAGGGGTGAAAGCAAGAAATAGAAGAGAAGAAGAAATAGACATGTCTCGCAAATCTAGTCATATACATCATACATGGGGTATAATTTCGATTGTGTGATTAGGGGTAGGAGGGAGGGAGGGACAACCCCCCTAGACGGGGGTGGTAGAGAGTGAGGGAGGGGTGAAAGGAAGAAATAGAAGAGAAGAAGAAATAGACATGTCCTAAAGATCTAGTCATATACATCATATATGGGGTATAATTTCAGTTGTGTGATTAGGGGTAGGAGAGAGGGAGGGACAAACCCCCTAGACGGGGGATGGTAGAGAGTGAGAGGGGTGAAAGCAAGAAATAGAAGAGAAGAAGAAATAGACATGTCCCACAGATCTAGTCATATACATTATACATGGGGTATAATTTCGGTTGTGATGGGAACTTAGAAAGGAAAGTGATTAGAATGAGTTTGAGGCTCCGTTTGGTACTAGCTTTTTGGTTAGCTTTTTTTAAGTTTATAATTAAAAAAGTCAGTCAGAATTTTTTTTTTTTGCTTTTTTGTTTATTTTTAGCTAAAGTAAAGGTACAAAAGCAAAAAATCAAAATTTTTTGGCTTTTTTAATAGCAAGTTTTAAAAAACCTAGGCTTTTAAGCATTACCAAGTGGAGCCTGAGAGTTTTGACAAAAAAGGAGGACAGGATGGGAATATAACATTTATGTGCGTGGCTCCATAAATCTAATTCGGGGCATTATCAGCTTCCATTTGTATTTTTTAAAACACTCGCCCTCCAAATGTGAAGATTTCGACTTCTTTAACACAGTCAATTATCAGGGGGTTATTTGTAATTTCAAAAATTCTTTTTTGATATTTTTAATAAAATGCTCACATTCACATTTTTTCAGTTTTCGATTATAAAAGAATTGCTTAATTTCAAAAACACTCCCTAAACTATAGCCTTTTATCATTTTTACTACTCATTTAAAAAGTGAATCATATTATCCCTCTTAACTATTTAATTGTATCACTTACTCCCTTTTTATTAATAATTTATTTGAAATAATGATGAAAATAAATCATGTATTGTCCATGTGCTTAAATTAAATGACATTGTGTCTAAAATATTACTTTTTTTAATAAAAAATAAGTCAATACTCCATATACAGACTTATTCAGTTATTGTAGGAATAAATCTAACCCTTATTAATAAACTTTTAAACATAGTGTTGACTTATTTTTAGCAAAAAATAAGAATATTTAGATATAAGGACATTTAATTTAAGCACATGAACAACACGTAATCGATTTTCGTCACTGTTTCAAACATATTAATAATGAAATATGTGTAAGTGATACAATTAAATAATTAAGGGATTAATATGATTTATTTTTTAGATGGAGGATGAAAGTGATAAAAGACGATAACTTACGTGTTTTGTGAAATTAAGAATAAAAGAATACTTTCCCCAAAAAAACAATTTCTACACCATCTCGCAAATTAAAACTAAAAAAACATAGGTGACTTAGTCAAAAAATTCTCATAGTTCATTCTTTTAGTTTAAAGTACAAAAATACTTTTTTAACTTCAAGGACATAAGATTTTTCTTAGACAAAATTACCCCCACTAATAAGGGGAACCAACGACTTTCACCTCATTTCGGTGACCTTCTTCGGCAACCTCAACGTCAGCCAACAACTAACCCTCATCGGCTAATTTCCCTGACAAAAACCATTGTAAAGCGCTATTTGAAATAGCGTTTTTATTAAAAACGCCATTTCAAAAAGCGTTTTCATCCTGTTCACGAATACATCGTAGAATACGAAAAAAATGCCATTTGAAATGGCGTTTTTTCCTGTGTTAAAAACCCTAGGCCGCGGCTTGTTCATTCACTCTGCAGAACATTTTTCCCTCTCTGGTTTCCTCTGGTTCTCACCCGCACCCTCACCCTCACCCGCACCCTCACCCGCACCTTCCTTACTCCCATTCAAGATCTGTCTATTCTCCTTACCGCTACAGAAGAAGTGCACAGGTATTACGGTTTTTGAATTGTTGAGTTTAATTAATTTTTTGATTTTACATTCTATGTTCAGAAATTCAATGATAATAGGGTTCTATGAGAACAACTCAATACATTGGTTGAAAATCCATTGCTCTTTGATTTATGTTGACGTTGTTATCATTGTTGGAAATTTGTATAGTTTTTTTTCTTAAATTGTCTAGGTTATAGACAGAATCAATAACCTTTTGATGGGTTTTTATTTAAAAAATCTGTAGTTTAGGTTTATGCTAGTTAAATTCACTTCATGTGCATTGATTTATGTTAATGTTGTTATCATTGGTGGATTTTTTTTGTAGAGGGTGTGGAGTTGTGCAAGTTAGTTTCTAAGTAATGGAACATGCTAATTCCCTCTTATTAGGTTTTTTCAAACACATGCCCAGAAAAGTTTAAAAAAATTGCCAGAATTTGTAAAAAACATGCCCCAAAAATTTTTTTGGATCGTGATATCAATCTTTAATAAAGGTGTTGCTAGGCTATGGAAAGTGCACTTTCAGGCAACACATTATATCATTAAAAATTGCAGTGGGAAGGGGGGAGGCACTGATGTAGGTAATAAATATTAGGTGAAAGAAAAATATTAGTGTTTGAAACTATTACTATACAAAGTGTGGACATTAAAATCTCTTAGGTTGTTACTACGTAAAGGCAAGAAAAATGATCACATTAGTGGAGATAATACTTAAAATTAACATTTAACATAAAGTTTAGGATATAATTGTGCAGACTTGGTAAAAATATATAAACTTTAGATTTTAAAAGAGATGGAAATCTTTAATTTTTCTTAAGTCTTTTTTTTTACAGAAAAACATTTTAATTTGCAACTTGTATAAAGATTAATTTGCAACTTTTACATGTTAGTGACGTTGGGTAAGGAGAACTAAGTAATGAGACCAATGGTTTTGTTTTATTGGGGGGGAAGATAATACGAGACGCTGGAGAAGGTATTATCCCAACGATATAGACGCTTACTGTGTGTTATTGATTTGAGGTAATTGGGAACCTCAGTTGCGCAGTTACGTGGACATGATATATACCAAATGGGCTGAGTACGGAGAACATGTGAAGTATAAAGTCATATGTAGATACCGCATAGACGAAAGGAAAGATGTCATGATATATAAAAAGTTGCCAATAATGACACAGGACATTTGCAAATGTCTTGAATAGCCCTTCGAGACATTTCCCGATCTCCAGGCATGTTAAAGTATAAACATTGTGAAGGAGGAGGCTAGCACAATGCACACCAGTGGGAAGTCATGCAGCCTATATGAGTTGGGAGATGTCCATACTTACGGTGAACTATTGTTAGGGGGGAGATTTATTGCATAGGGTCATTTACTCATACGTTGCACTTGGCGAAGAGCCGAAGTACATTAGCAGAGAAGCCCGGGGGGGGCACGATGGTAGACTCTTCAGCCAAGGTACTCGCATAGCAGGCGGGCGGTGGACAGTGGAAGTGTGGTTGGATCCCGTGGAACGCCTAGTTGCCTTACGCCAGGACTGGGACACAAGATAATGAAAGATGCGGATGTTTTTTAGGTGGGACAATTCAGATGAAGATATTGATGTCCGACGACAAATGAAGCAAATGACGACTTCGATACGATGGAACGAAGATCCGAACATTGGTGACTTGGTGAACCCTTACATGACAATCTGCATATTCCCAGTTTTTACGAACTTGGTTGGGGCAGATTTGATTGTAGTAGGTGATCGAGACTTATATAATGGTTGTCCGACATGGTCAGATGTTACCCGGAGTTTGCAAAAGGATGGTTTTCAAAGATAAGGATGCGGTGATACGGCATGTAAAAAAACTAGTATCCAGTGAAGAAAAATAGCATTATCATGTTGTGGAAACAAATAAAATATTGGAAGCACCAGGTTGCAATTACGATTGCCTTGGAAACTGCGTGTGCCTGATCTGTTTGAGAAACAAACATGGTTTCTTTGAAGATCTCGCAACACCCGGGGCCCTCATAAGTGTTACATGGATATGGAGAGTTTAGATCATCGAAATATTATTCGACATTCATTGCACATTTGATTAAGACACAAGTTTCGGGTAAGTGGTTCTCTAGTTGAAATTTAAATAATATGTGTTGATGTTATTTGTTCATGCCCTTCGTTGTAAAGTTGAAAGTTGTTGTTATGGTGTTTAGGAAGACCTAGCTGGAAAATAGGCATCCATTGTTGAGAATTTAAAAATCCTTCTGGTTTTACGGTTTCTTACAAGAAAGCATGGCTTGACGGAAACAAAGGCTATTGCCGATGGTTTTTGGAGAGGGATTCATTCCTACGAAAAAGTTGCCCAGGTTCATGAGAACGTTGGAGGAGAAACCCGGGGACGCTGTGATTTTAGAAAATTAGACTTGGGTATAATGGGCGTTAGGGGTTAGATAGAATATTTTGGGCATTATCGGCCAATTGCATGAAGGCTTTCAAGCCACTGTACGCCAGTCATAGGAATTGACGGTTACTTTTCTATAGGAGGTATACTGGAGTCATATTGATGCTATGGCAAAAACTGTTACGAATTAATATTTTTCCCCTACCTTTTGGGTGTCGTTTGAATCAGAAAACTATCTGATTGGTCATGGTTTATCCCAATGTCAGGCATTTATTGTTCCAGGAATGGAGGGGTGACATTTGAGTTCTGATCGGCATTACATCCATAATTAGGCAGTCAAAACATTGATGGGAAACGGCACCACGACTAGGGCACCAATGGAATCCATAGATATTGCCTTAGGACATTTTAGAAAGTAATTACAAAAAAAATTTTTGGTAAGTGAAAGTTAAGGATCTGATTTGAAAGCTGAGACGGCCCATCAAGTGCGCAAGTTGCCGAGGCAATGAGGAATAAAAAAATTAGGAACGAATTCAGAGTCGGCCCCCGCTAGAGGCGGTATCGTTTTTGCCTTGGCAATTGAGGACCCAAGGAAGGGACCATTGGCATATGACGGAGGTTATCGTTGGGAGTTACAACCACAATGATTCAGGAGTTGCGTACAATTAATGTCCTCAGAGGGCACGTGACTTGCAATAACTCAGGTGTTGAGTTACCTTCTACCGTCTGGTGGCAACTTTCAATGATAAAAGAAGGCAAATGAAAGTGCTTTAGCTAAGGTTGAGGTACACATTCAAAGGCAGCTAAGTTAGAAGAGTACCAAGCTCGATCGGCGGGGGCATCACGTAACCATCTGTAATTGGTAATGTATAAACTATTTGAAGTTTATGTATTTATGTCTAACAACCATGATACAGCCATTGTTTATGTAGTTTTAATGTTCTGATACAAACACCATATTATTATTTCCTTCCAATTTCAGGGATCTGGTTCTGCAGAGTGTTTACAAGTGCAGCAGGCACAACAGGGAACCTTTACAAACATGCCGGTATTTGAATCCACTGTCTGTGACTGCGGAAAATGGATGATATATCATTATCCTTGCTCGCACATGCTCGCCGTAGTGCGCAAAGTCGGGGAGACAACCATGGCATTAATTTGATCCTAAGTATAGAATGGAATGTTTACAGCTCACGTGTACGACACATCGTTCGAACCGATGGTGCCTATGAGCATTATTTGGGCTGCATGTGATGTCTAAGATCATTCACCATCCTAGGTCGCCGACGAGATCCCACATCTGGACGTCCAACAAAACGAATTTCATAATGAGATGGACGTCTCCAAGAAAAACGTCAAAACAATCATTTTTGTGGTTATTTGTAAGGAACAAGGGCAGGATAGGCTAGAAATGTCCAAATCGAATGGTTGAATCATGTATTTAAGAGATCTACTTAGTGATGTAATATGGTTTTATTTGTATTTCTATTTCAGAGAACATGGAGATGTACTTAGATTTCACTTCTTATCATTTGGATGTATTTTTGGTGTTGTTTTGGTTGGGATATTGGACTTATGAACTCATTGATTTTGTACGATTACATATTAAACTGTATTAATAAGGGGACTTGTACATATGATATTACAGGACCTATGGATACTGTAGTTCGCCAGGGACTAATGATTACACCGTACTTAACATTACAGTTCCCCACCGATCCACCTGGAGGATATGGACATGGGGTATGTATGAAGTAAGTTAACAGTCTGATGTTATTAACATTCTTGTAACATATTAATTGTTTACAAATATTTTGTTGATAGGGTACAGATGCGATTGCATGCAGACGTTGCGGCACAGGAATGTATGACAGAGAGTTAGGACACAGGTTTTCAGTACGTATGACGTGCTGGTTTCTACGGTGTACATCGACTGGTCCGATTTCGTTTGGACCACGCATTGATCACGGCATTCGTAGAGCGTTGGAGACCGGGACCCCCACGGAGCCACATACATTTCATCTTACCTAGCGGGGGAGGCCAGTATCACGTTACAGGCCTGTTGCCATCTTGTTGGGACTACCTATTGATGGTTGCCCTATACACACACCATACTCGTTAAGTTACAGGGTGCCAGGAATATGCATGCAGGCATCGGTGGTTTATACACCTGCAGAGGATATTGATAGTGGCTTGTCTGAGGATATATGTCGTGGCTCCGTCGCATTTCGATGTCCTTTTTTTTTTTTACCAGAGCCCCCCCCACGCAGATGATGTTAGTGTCAGCAACATGAACGTGCTTATATTCTTCGACTTATTGGGGGATTACCGTTCACAGATACTACTCCAGACTACTTTGGTGAGGGGCGCATACCCTTCCCTTTGTACTCGACTTGGGACGGCAGGAGCATGGAGTTGGGGGGTGCAGTTTTAGCCTGCTTTATAGAGCATGTGTCGGGCTACGAAGATAGGTCAGAGGCAATTGTAGGAGTCACTACTTCTTTAAGGTATCAATGATGGATCATTTCATGCAAGTTAACAAACTTTTGTTCTAATATAATAATCAGACAGGATTTGGGCATCGAGCGATTCCCGCATATTGTGCCCGTATCGAGTGGATGATAATACTACTTGGACAGCAAGCCTTTACTTATAGGGGGGTTGCATTTCCAGGTGGACCATGGGGAGCTAAGTATGATGTATTTCTTTAACACATACGCATGTGTAATTATAAAATTTGTATATTATGTTACGTTTATGTCAGATGGAGATTCTAGATTGCGCACGACCACTACTTCCACCCATGTCGTCCGAGTTTACCGAGATCAGTGGGACCGTTCTCAGACATGACGAGATAGTAACAATTCTAAATTATAATTAATATACCTATGGTCTCATCGTTTGCTTATAATTTTACTTAAAACAATGTAAATTAGTAGTTCACATGGAGGCCGACGATGATATCATGCATGAGCCTTCCTGATGATTGTCGGGTTCTTGCGAGTGATTATATGGTAAGTAGATCCCCTTTGGCTCTGCTTCGAGGTTGTTGAGTGGAATCTACCGGATTCGAGTATCAGACAGTTTGGGGCTTGAGACAAATTATACCGGTGGCTGCTAATACCTCGCCTGATTGCATAAATTGACATATGAGGGGGGAGGGCACGTTTACTGATGGAACTCAGTACATGGGAGAGTAAATCGACCACTGGAATCATAGGCGTGAGTATCTTGAGTGGGGATTGATGAATGCCGCCATGCGTTCTATGACAATCCGTATATGGGTTATGGTACGGCGTATCACACGTACACGGGGGAATCCAGCTCATCGACCAGACTAGTGGATACGTTGAGATTGGTCTCCACGACGAGATTGCGGTTAGTAATGCAATAACTTATTATATTTTTAGTTTGAATGTAAATATAAGAGCCTCATAAAGTTAACTTATTTTTCTTGTAGACTCGTAATCAGGCCATACATGATCGTATTGATCGTTGCCACTATGCGTTGACGATCGACCGGAGTCACTACCGACATGTTACGATTGCCCTGTGACATGTGAGTAGGTCACTGCATGCATTACGTGAGCCACGAGCAGACGGACAGCCAGGAGTCCCAGAAAAACCTTCCCCCTAACCATACAACCAGTTAGTCCCAACAGCTTCCCTTGCCATGCCACCAGCATTTCCAGTCCAATCCAACTCCCAGCTGTCTTATTACAAGCGTTCTACGCAGTAGGTCGGTTGCTACCCAGACATACGTATTCCTATGTTACACCTACGATGTGCCATAAATAGTATACATCTCTCACATGTGTGCCCTCACATCACGTGGGCCGAGTAGTTCTGGCATCAGACTTGTCGCACCACCCATCGCCATATTACATTCTCTGTTACATATGAATCGGGGTGCTCTTCGTTCTCGCCAGTAGGAGATGTGATGAGTGCGATGGATATGTTGATCAATATTGGCATCTAGGGGGCAAATGGAGATACCTGTCTCAGTAGAGGGGGGGTTTCACAAATCAACACAGGTAGAGTACAGCGACGGCCAGGCCAGAGCCACAGCCAGAGCCAGAGCAGAGCCACAGCCCCCACAGACTAGGGGACACTGACACATGTCTTTCACGGCGGAAAGAGGCCCTAGTAGAGAGTAGAGATAGGAGGTCACCCGATGTGGTACAGGAGGCCATGTGTAGTACTTGGCTACAATAATATTTTTGCAACACTTCAGAATTATATAAACAACTTGTTAGATATATACTAACATGCGATAGTTTTGTTGAAATTAAATTGGTTTGAGCATAAATAATTTGACATCATTTGATATTATGGTTTTTATTATATTAGTCCAATTTATATATTCAAATTATTTCAAGTGAATGATGAACAATAAAATCATATTGCAGAGTCACGTGTTGTTCATCTTTTCTAGGATCCAGGCTCTACTCAGTGATGTCATATCATATCATATGATAGTCAGGGTTGTGGCCTTCACGTGAAGGCATTTGTAAGCCTTTGGTTATAACGTGTCTATCAATATTAAAGACTGACTTCTCCTTCACTCTCACTGTGAAGGCCACCAAAACAACCAATGAATTTAATCTGAACCCTTTTTTAACTAATTTATTTCTGGCTATATATACATTGTCGATTAGGGTTGAAGAAGTGCTAAACCCAACTTAGAAAGACCTGCCGAAAACAGCGAAAAGGAACTTTTGGTGGCACCAGTCTAGCGTCCCCCACACAGAGCTTTATTCAAAGCGACCGAGACGATTGAAATCAATCCTCAAGCCCATCCATGTCGTGCGTACGTACACGGACCCAGTCGTAACAAATGTATGGCCGAAAACGTTGTTTGTTAACAAAAACCTATCCTTATGCCACGATACTGTGGGTCCGGTCAGCCATATCTTCATCGGCAAGGCATCCTTATTCCACCCACTGGGGTCACAGATGACAAATGCATTAGGTTTCCATGGGAAAATTGTGGATAAACGTGTGACAAGAGATGTATTGCCGATGGCCTGGCTTAGTGTCCCTGAGGGCCGAGTCACTACGATTTTCGGTAGGGGATCACCTAACAGCCAGGTCATAAAAGCACTCGAACGCGAGGAGATTTGATGAAATTGCAACGAAGGCTCGAAGATATTGGGCATTTACGGAAGTACGCGAAGTTAAAGATATGTGTTGATCCAACACAACGGAATAATAGAAATCAATGTGATCCGCTGCTTAGTTTCTGACCCAGAACTTTCAGACTTCTCAGAAGAAGAACGGTGACGATGACTTGTTAACTAATCTACTAGTTAGCATTAGCGTTGCTGGCAAACCAATGTGTATGAACAAGGCCCCCCATAAACATTTAGTTCAGTATGATGTTTTTAAAAAGTATATGTTTGTACGATAATATATGTCAGTTTTGGCTATATTTGGATTTATGTTCATATAATTAATGTGAGTTTTCATAGTGGTTTTTTAGGAGATATTTTTGGAAACAAACCAAATTAGATTAATTCTACTGTTTATGAAGAAGAAGAAAAGCATGAAGAATCTGATGTTGGGCTATTTTTTGTGAGTCTAGTTTTGCGTGACTAGGATTATGACCTGACTTGAAATAATATTGCTGTTTTAAAATGGGATTTTAAATGAGGCTTAGTCCATGGCGTATTTTTTAAAAATTTTCTGGGCATGTTTTTGAAAAACCCTAACTAAGGAAAAGTTTTTTAAAAATTTTGGGCATGTTTTTTAAAAATTTTGGGGCGTGTTTTTCAAAAATTTTGGGAAAAAAATTTTTGTTCAGAATTTTTTATTTTTTTTAAAAGCGCTTTTTAAAAAAGCGTTTTCATTAAAAGCGCCATTTCAAATAGCGCTTTTATGAAAACGCCTTTTCAAATAGCGTTTTCATTAAAGCGCTATTTGTAATAGCGTTTTTAATAAAAACGCCATTTCAAAAGGCATTTTTATTCCGTATTCTACGCCGTATAAATGGACAGAATAAAAACGCTTTTTCAAAAAGCGTTTTCATTAAAAACGCTATTGCAAATAGCGCTTTACATGGGTTGGGGAATTAAGTTAAAAACGACTCGATTTGGGGAATTAAGTTCAAAAATGCTTTGTGTCAGGGAAAGTAGCCTCAAAAATGCTTTGTGTCAGGGAAATTAGCCAACCCTCATCTCTTGCCAGTGACCATTTCTGGTGAGCTCACTACCACTAACCGACAATCATCTTCGGCGACCAAATTTTATTCATCCGCCTTTTAATCAATACATTTTTAAAAAATAAAAGCATAATTAGTGAAATTTTGCTAATACTCCTTTATATTTTTATCAAATTATTTAAAAGACAGATGAGGAGGGGAAGAATAAATAAACATCAAACAAACAACAAACGCTATTAAACACAAATTAAACACCATATGTGCATGCATTACACACTCACCAATCAATAAATAAAATAAAGACTAAATGCAGAATTAGTGAATTTTCACTAATATTGTTTTAATATTTTTATTAAGCTATGTAGAAGACGAAGGAAGATGAGGAGAAGAAGAAATAAAATTTAAACAATCACCGGACACAATCGAATATAAATTAATCATGATATGAACATGTATCACAAACTCATCCAATAAAAAGCTAAAAAGCAAGATTAGAAATTTTTCACTAATATTGCTTCAACTTTGTTTTGTATTAAACTATTTGAAAGACAAAAGAGGAGGAGAAGAATAAATAAAATTCAAATAAACACCAAACATCAAATAGAACACAAGTTAATCATCATATGCGCAGGCATCATGCATATACAATTAAAAACTAGAATTAAAAAAAAGCAAGATTAGTGAAATTTCACGACTGATTCGGTTTTTTTATTAAACTATTTAAAAAAAGAGGGATTGAAGGAGAAGGAGAAAAGAGTAAATAAAATCCAAACAAACACTAAATACAATTAAACACAAATTCATCATCATATGCCTCGGCATCACACACTCATCTAATTAAAAATAAAAGCAATATTAGTGAAATTTCACTAATACTGTTTCGGTTTTTTTATCCTTAGAAATTCTTATCAAAATGTCTAGAAGACGGAAAAGGAGGAAAAAAATTTTAGATAAATACCTAATACAATTGAACAACAAATTAATCACCATATATGCAGTCATCCATTGTACATTCATCTTATCAATAACTAAAAGTAGGATTATTAAATTTTCACTAATACTGTTTTAATTTTTATTATAAAACTGAAGGAAAAGAATAACATTTGAGGCCAAAAAAATAGATTAGAACTCAATTGACCTATAATTAAATTGTCACCATAGTCTTAGACATCACGCACTAATACTCAACAAAGATTAAACTCTTCACTTATGAAATAAAACTCACAGTAATCGAGTTAGTTGCATGTACAGATCAACTTACGCCGCATCACCGATCAAGATCCACAAAAATCACATATATACATCGAAGATGGTGGCTAAGAAGATTTGAAGCTTCATTACAACGCAGACGACGAGATGGTGCTGGTGTGTAACGTGTGTTGACAGTAGACCAGATCTAGGCAATGTATGGACAATGGCGGTGGCGAGACGGGCGGTGGCTTTCCTATAGTTTTTTTTAATGTAAAATGCACACGCTGAATTTCCCCTCCAAATAAAACTCACTTTGCCAGTCTTTTTCTTAGTTTTTTCCTTTTATAAACAATTTACTGTCCCAACAAAATAACACTAACGTTCAAAACAATTTTCCTTCTCTCTCTCTCTCTCTTTTATAGTAAACACTCACTCTTCCCGACTTTTTTCTTGTTTTATTCAACGTTCTTTTCTCCAACTTTTTTTTCCCCTTGTGTCTCGTTTTTAAAACGCTCACTTTCCAAAATGTTTTGGGATTTTTTGTTCGTGTTTTTTTTTGAACATTCAATTTCAAAAAGAAAAAAAAATTTACTTTCTAGATTTTTTTTTCTTGTGTTTCTCTTTTATATAATTATTGTTTTTTTTTAAAAAAAATTGTATTTTTCTTTTATAAAACTCTATCTTCCCAAATCTTTGTATTGA
>CM018909.1:8633944-8638944 GCA_009663005.1 Actinidia chinensis | reverse complement strand
TACCTCGGCACTGGATCTCGACAAATACTCGGGCGACTTGCACAGGCGAACAAAAGTAAATGTCCGGGGCGAGGCCGCTCAAAATCCCTCCAGCGTGTGAATCAGACCAAGGCAAAGAGAAGCTAAAACCTCATAACAATGGGGGAGCGGCCTTTATATAAATGGAGTAACGGGCCGTGTGAACGGATCATGGAGAGATCCTCAGATGGCCAAGTATGCAAGTGTATCCCGTAGATGTAGGAGAACTGATTGGGGAGATTGCCGCCTGGAGAGTATCCCATAATCATAGGTGCCGTGGAGGAGAGAATCTCGTAATGGGTAGTTTCCATGTATAGATAGGATTCAGGTGGAGATTAATTAGGCCAAGTATTCTACCTCGTCCAAAGGTGAGAAGGAGGCAATACTTTGCCATAAATCAACTGAAGCATCTTGATGATGGCTCAAGGCGAGCTTAGTGGAGATAACTCGGCGAGGTTTCATGCTAGATGTTAGACTCGTTTTACCTCGGTCAGGAGGGTTCGGAGACATTTGTTTGGCGCTCAAATGCAGAGACGAGACTTCACAGGATGGCATATGGCGATGTGCGAAGTCATGCTTGGGGTGAAATACTTAAATATTAATAGGTGAATCTTTTACCCCGCATCAGTAGCCCCCTACTCGAAATGCCGAGATGGAACACTTTGGACTTCGAGTAGCATAGTTCGTTTTTAGGACGTGTCCTCGCAATGGTTTTTTTTGATGATGTGTCTTGATAATGGTGACAATTCCTCGAGGGAGTCCACGTGGTAGAAGGCATTAAATGAGGGGTCTTTTGGTAGGAACGAAAGGACATTTTGGCGGGAGCGAAAATTTTCGTCCTCAGAATTTGAAACGGCACGAAATCCTAGCCACCAGTTTGAACAAATCCCAGCCCTTGGTGATCTTTATAAATATGGGATTCTTTTGTTCTTTTGCACTTTTTACTTCTACTATCGAACTGTTGGTCTTGCTCCGACGTACAACTGGCCTCAATCGTCTCGCCGATCGATCTTTTTAGTAGTATCTTCTCCCTTTGGCTATTTATTATAGCACAGATTAACCTATATTCTATGGTTGACAAAAGTAACCCACACACTTCCCTTTCTGAGGGATCTCCTCAGGGAAACTCCCTGAGGTAGACTTGCCTTAACTCCCCAGCCACGGATCTAAATACCATGACCAAGGCGATCTTTGATCGTCTGCAAGAGACCTGGTTCTTTCCCATGGGGGTCCAGACGAGGATCCCTGGGAAAGGCAAAATGGTCTTGTCTACCATTACGGTGAAGTTGGCTTTCTATGAAGCCGCCTTCCTCGCCGTCTTAAAGGTTTCCCGTGCATCCCACTATTAAACGAATTAACTTTTATGCACTGCCATCGCTAACTTATCTCCTTTCCTCCCCCAATGCTTGGCTGAAACATCATCTCCTTGCTGGTTATATGGCATTTCCATCGGCATCATCCCTTTCCTTGAACGGTTCGGTGCTTTATACCTACTCAAGGGTCCGGGATCGGAGTCATATACTCTATTCACGGCGAGACCGGCCAGGAACATCCTGAAGGGGCTCCCGCACGTTAAGGGATGGAAGAGGATATTTCTTCTTTCGTCGTTTCGGGGATGACTTGGAGTGCCACCCCAATCCGATCATCCTCGCAGATGAAGGGGAATACGAGTTTCCGAGGTCCTAAGGCCGCTCCAAGTAAGTTACATTTTCGGATTGTCTTGGTCCTAGCATTTTTTTACATTATATTAACGAACATTTCCTTCAGGTAAGCAATCTAATAAGGTGCCAATTTTATCCCTCACCAAGGAGGAGAGATTCTGTCAAGTCTTCGAGAAGATAGGAGGGGGCACTTCAAAATTCCAGTGATCCTGACCTCGAGGACCTTCTATAAATATTTCGCCCTCGACCGAGTTGAGGTATCCTCAAGCGATGGTGGTGCGACCAAAGGCGATATAGGGGGCGAGGTCGAGGGCGATATCAAGGAAGCTACTGCTCCTGTGGGTCACACAAGTGAGTCTAACTATTCCACGTGTTTCTCGCCCTGATATCCCTTCTTGAGAAGGCTCGGTTGAGTTCATAGGGACTATCGGGGATGGAATGTGGATCCCTCTCCACGCCTCCAATTTGGGTCTGTTAAGACGGTCCAAGGAGAGAGATTGAGACCACTTAGGTCTCGATCCTAGTAGCTTGAGCTCAAGCTTTGGCTCTAGGTTAGGGTCCCAATAGGATTCTGGGCTATCCCTTGAGCTCAGATCAGACGGTATTTGACTCTTCAAATATTTATTGTTTTCTTTTGGTCTAACGTTAACCTCTGCTTTTACAGCGATGTACAAGAGAATCAAGCTCAGTGAACTTGCCAAAGTAGCAGCTCAAAAAGCCGCAACCCCTTCTTCGAAGGGCATGGTCATATCAGAGGGCTTCGAGATGGCGTCCAAAAAGAGGGCCCTTGATGATGGGTCCAAGGGAAAGGAGGTCGCCCCACCGCTAGAGGCAAAGAAAATCAAAACTGGCAGTGATGCACATGCGGCTCCTACGAGACCGTCGGTCGTTCCCGGAGAGGGCAACTCGGCGAGGCAAACCCTTGGCGAGGCTCTGGGCCCTCAACCTTCGGTGATGGCCAGTGCCGCAATGGCAAAGAAGATTTTGGCCAGGGTGATACTCCCCGCCGACAAAGAGAAGGTAGAGAAGCTGACCTTTGATCAGGTGGTGACCAAGTTCCTCCATGTTCTCGGTCAGGTATTTGTTTTCTTTCTCGATGCCTCATTTGTTACTTCTCTTGGGTAGTAATCTCGGATGCTTGTTTGTAGTAGGGAGTCATTTTGGGATCTTCTCTTGTCGTCCATAGCAGGGATTTTGCAGAGGGCACCCTCAATCAACAAGCTCTTGTAGAGTCTTCTGAAATAAAGATGGTACGAGCGCAAAATAGGGCTATTGAATTAGAAGGGGCCCTGGCCGAGGAGAAGAACAAAAGGAAGAAAGCTGCCGAGGAAATCGAGGCGAGGCGAGGAACATGGTGGTGGTGAAGCTGGAGGTGCGAGTCACCGAGCTAGAAAAAAGTCAGAACCTAGCCCAGGGAAGAATCATCGCGGCGTTCAAAGAGTCGGATGACTTTTTAGAGGCGGTGAGGGGATCCACGTCCTCTTACTTTGGCAATGGCTTCGAATTCTACAAGAGGCAGCTCGCCCACCAATATTCCAACCTTGGCATTGATTTGGAAGATGTTGAGATGGACCAAGATTTTATTGCTTAGGAAGAGATCGAGGTCGAGAAGAGGGCAGCTGAGGATGAAGGGGATGGTGAGGCTGGTGCGGAGGGAAGAGAGGACTAAGCACAAGTCCTTTGTAAATTTTATTTTTTTTAGAGAGATTTTTTCTTTTTTTTTTGTAATGGCAATCTCCAATCTGTGTTTCAAATAAAAGAAATTTTTTATTTCCTTTGAATAAATGTTTCTTTCTTTCTTTTATTCAAATGAGTTGAGGTTATTTACCACCGTTCCTTCAGTTAATTAGGATTGCAACACCTGTCCGAAGGCGACAATGACTTGGCGACGTAAGATCGTAGATAGGGCGATCATGTAAGTTACTAGGAATAGGCGGGTCATGAGAGTCTAACCGTTGATTGAGGCGATCTAGCTAGGCGGTGACATTTTGAACTATGTTCGGACATATTTGGCAAGCAAAACATATTTCTGGAACAACCATTTACTAATGCGGGCGAGATGCGTCTAACAATTGGCGATAGGCGATTCGCATTTCATTATCGTAACGAATAGGCCTTATTGATGTTGGCGATGTCAATACAATGGTCGTATCATTGCAAAAGGGTATCCTGTGATTTATTTCTTAGCTCTACTTTCGGACGACCGAGGTGGTATATGAGCATCCGTAGGGGAAATTGGTCTGTGTTGATGTGGGTGTAATGATGGCATTCAGCCAGGTGGAACATCAATCAAAGCGGTTAACGAGGGTATTCAATTACTAAGCCACGTGGACTGGGAATTAAATACAGCATAGGGAGAGTCGGCGAGAAAAATGATTTGTGGCAGGAATGGCGGTTTTGCATCTCAGAACTCAAACTTCGCGAGATCAGGGTCGTTGAGGCAGATTGATCGTAGCCCTCAATCTATGTATATAAACGAAGCCACCTTGTTCATTCGCACTTTTTCCTTTTGCCGTCGAATTGCTGCTCCGTTCTCAACTTGCACCTCGCCACAAACAGTTCTTAATCCTGCACCCTCCGGTTTATGTCCCGTAAGATCAATCTAGGAGAAGGGGAATTTGGGCAATCATTGCCATCTTGGATATCCAACCATCTAGGAGGGAAGTCTTACAACATCGACGAAGCAAACCGGTCTTCCTTGCTTTTGACGAAGCATACCGCTCATCCCGAAATGGACACCTCGAGCCTTACCAAGGAAACTAACGTCATGTCCCAGACTGACCTTGATAAGCTTAGGGAGAAATACTCCTTTCCCTCTGTGGTCCAACTTAGGATCTCCGAAGAAGGCGAGACAATTTTGTATGCTCGCGAGGGCAAGGTGGCCTTTTACGAAGTTGCCTTCCTAGCCGGCTTAAGGCTCCCTATTCACCCCACCATCAGGAGGATTTTGAATCATTTCAAAATCTGTCCCGCCCAGTTTTCTCCCAATGTATGGCGATCTATCATCTGTTCATTGGTAATATGGCGGTATCACAAATGCCACATGTCTTATGCGAATTCAGGTGTCTATATTCTCTTAGCCCATTACCAGATTCAGGGTGGCATTATTTCAAGGCGAGACCTGAGAAGAATCTGCTCCGAGGGTCCCCAAATAACGTCAAGGGGTGGAAGAAGAGGTTCTTTTTTGCCTCCGGGGACGAGTGGGAGTTCTTCCCGAGCATGCCCGCCGGCGTGGGGATTCCACAGGTCCCTTGGTCTTGGGGGACGCCAGGTCAAAGTTTTTTTTGTGTGTCCTTGATTATTGTGGAATTATTGTTTTGC
>CM018909.1:8608944-8613944 GCA_009663005.1 Actinidia chinensis | reverse complement strand
TCCTCCTCAATGTCTCTTTCATATGTGGCCAATTAAAAAATTCTGCAAAAATAACTACGTCTGGGCAATTCCCAAAAATATCCATCAAGCTTCCACCATGGGATTCTCTAACCGCAATTCTCTCACAGAGCAATTAGCACGCATAATTTGTTTTCACGAAATTAAGAATCCATAGCCTAAAATACTCCATTGTAGACTTCTCGCTCAATTATATCTTCACAAAAATTCATGATACTGTTGCATATAATCCTTAAATTTGCTCAAAAACCCAAGTAATTTAGCATCAAGAGTGAAAGCAATACGTACCTTCGAGAATAGTGAATCGGCAACGACGTTTTCCTTACTTTGCTTGGTATCTTCGGGAGAACGACGGAAATGTTCTCGCTGAACGCCATCCAAGGCCTGTCTTTTGTTCAATTTATGTTGGCCCTTTAAATATTCACAGGGCTCATGATCTGTATGGATAACGGAATTCCCTATGCCATGGTAGTGCGCATGTCTCCAACGGCCTAACCGAATGCATACAACTCCTTATCATAAGCAGGTAGTTTAAAGCCTACCACTTAGTTCTCACTGAAGTAAGCTATGGTCGCCTCTTGCATTAAAACGGTGCCTATACCCATACCTGAAGCATCACATCAATTTCAAACATTTAGCAAAATTGGGCAAGATAATAAAGGAATGTTGGTCAGCTTTGATTGACCAATTGAAATGCCCTTTCTGTTGTCTCCCACTTAAAACCCACGTTTTTCTTGATTACTTCCGTAAGTGGTGCGACTAATGTGCTGAAATCTTTCACAAACCATCGGTAGAAACTAGCAAGTCCATGAAAAATCCTTACATTACCAAACGGTTGTGGGACTCGGCCCTTATTGGGTATGGCACGTATCTTCTCAGCATAACATGTAGGGCCCTGCGCACTCACAACAAAGCCTAGAACACACAAGGCTTATCAGTACAAAAGGACACTTCTTCAGATTAGCAAATAAACTTTTCATGTCTAAGCACATACTAAAACCAGATTTTAAATTATTGTACATGATCATCCAAGTTTTTAATATATATGAGGATGTCATCAACATATAAAATAAACACATTTTCTGATAAATGCCGTAAAATATGATTCATTAAACGGCATGAAAGTACTCGGAGTATTAGTTAGACCAAATGGCATTACTAATACTCGATTACATCCATATTTAGTTTTGAATGCCCAGTTTTCCACTATCGCCTCTTTCATTCGGATTTGAGATATATACTTTTCAAGTCAATTTTAGAAAATACACAAGAACCACCCCCCCCTGCAATCACCTAGCATATCATATCAAAATGAGGACTAGGATGACAATACTTTAACGTTTATTGTTTATGGACTCGGCCATCAACGCACATTCTCCATGTCCCATTCCTTCTTGGAAAACTAACAAAACGGGAATGACCACTGGACTATTGTTTTCCCTAACATACCCCTTTCTAAACAATTAACTAACTTGCTGTGAAGCTCCTTCGCTCTCGTCGGGTACTCATATAAGCTGGTCTGTGGAATGGAAGCGCCGGGTACAAAATCGATCTAATCGCTCGATCCTCGAAGGGAGGCAAAAAACCTGCGGCATCTCATCGGGAAAAAAGACGTACCTCAAATTCCTGCAACAACGAGATACAACAGAACTATGTATTACCGAGTCAAATCATTAGTGTTAATAAATGCTTCTTGGACAGAGGTACAAATCATCGGCCTGATTGAAATCTTGGCCTCTCTTGATTTCTTTGACTTTTGCATAAATTTTGTTTATTTTCTCTCTGTTTTACCTAATGGCCGGATTTATAATTGCCTTTTCTATATTTTTTTCCCGGCCTCTCTCTCTTTTTCACTCTTTTTTGTTTACTCCTTTTTGTAATATCACTTGATCTTTATGAAATTTTTCGGTGATAAAAAAAAAAGGTACAAGGGTATGGGTCGTTGATTAATTACAAATGATTATTTATTCGTGAACCCATATGCTTCACCTGCCTATCGAACTGCCATGCGCGTCTAACAACAATTGCCGCAGCTTGCATCGGTATACATCACACAAACTTCATCTTCATAATTTACCGTTCGGAAACGCCACTAACACCTTTTTAGTTTACCCTTAACTCACCACTATTATTCAATCATTGCAATTTATAAGGCTTAAGGATGCAATATCGTTGGAAATCCTCATTTATCAACCATGGTTTTTGCTTGCCAACATTCTACAACTACCACCATCAATATTACGGCTACATACCTTTCTTTCTTGACATAACATCTAGTATAAAAGATGTTCCTCATTGAACTTCATCTTCGTTCTTCATTGGCAAGCTCAACGATCTCCTTGCCCTACAGTCAATGCATCAGGAGCTAAATATCCTCCTCAAAGGCAATCCTCTAAAAAAAATGGAGACCTGGCTTTCATATCATCTTTGGTCAATCTGTCTCATCAATTTTCTCCATTATCCTCATCACCATAACTCGCCTATTCGGCATTGACCTTGCTATGTGTCCACCTGCCTTGACATAAAGGCATTTACTATCACGATAGGGATTAGGAAGGGTTTTCGGTTTTACCATGATTTTTCTTGCTTGGAAGGCTCGGGCTTTGGTTTGGATATGGAGGAGGACGTTTGGGCCTGGTCTTCTTTCTTTGGATAGTCGATCTCCAAGAAATGGATGCAGCTTGATGAATGCCGGTATTTGTAATTTGCCCCTCCTCTTGAGCTGTTGCTCAATTCGACAGCCTTTTGCACCATTTCTTCTATCTCCACATTAATATTACAGACTCAACCACCATTAGTAATTCCATGATTAAGCCATAAGAAAACGAGGCCATGGTTTGTTCTCGGTCTCTTTTCCACATTTGCCCTAATCTGACATCTCCACATCTTTGTAATAGTCTCCACACTTCGAGTGACTGCGTGAGACCTGCAATTTTTTATACAAGCCTCTATAGAAATGGCTGGGACAAAGCGCTTTTAATCACGGACTTCATGTCTTCCCCGCGTCGCATTGACGTTCTTTGTTCCGTCTCCTGCCAATAAGCGAAACTGATCCCACCAAATCACAGCATAGTCAGTAAATTCAATCGCCAGTAATTTTACATTTTGTGTCTTCGGAGTAGTGGGACACATCAAAAACATGAGTTCCATGTTCTTTTCCCATTCAAGGTAGACTTCAGATCAGGATTTCTGAACCGATGGAACCTTCATTTTTCTTTTGTATACCACTAAATCTATCATCCCCTTGGTTTCTATCTATCCTATCCCGTCATTCCTCCTACGGCTACCCACAGAATCCCCCTCCCGCCATACTCATACCCAATAGTAATTATGAAATTATTTCTAACTGGAGCTCCCTCTCTCCTACTGGGCTCGCTGTGGAACAGGTTGTGGCCTGCTCCGCGCGTGAGTTCTCCAAGTGATCTAAGCGTTCATGTAATTGATTCCAATTCCCCTCTCATCATTCTATCTCATCTCTCCCACTAATGCCTCCTTAACCACAAGCTTTAGATCCGATTGGAATGGAAGAATCATCAGTAGTGCTTTTGATCTCTGTTTGCAGGACATGTTTTCTACAAAATAAAGATAGGAATAAACAAACAAAAACAAAACCAAAAAAAGGACCTCACAGCACAACCCTTAGTGTTTTCACCTCGAATAATGAATTCACTCAACGCTCGTGTTTTCACACAATAAATTTGCTTAACCCTAGTATGTTTTACCACTCTTGCCTCTTTCTGGTTATTCATCAAACAAGTTCTTATTGAACTAATCAAACAAATAATCATAATTTCTTAGTCACGGTCCGCCACACCCAAAGAGAGATTTTCTTAGGTTCACCGAAACGAATCACAAGAGACTGGAATAACCAAGTATTTAGGATAAGAATATCAAAGACGAGTTCCTACTATCAGAATTCTTTTTGCTTTTTTTTTTTTGAACCTGGATCAAATGTACTTTAGAATTGATCAAACGACACATGCAGAAGAGTGACAAGATAAATTAAACCTGTGTTGTTAGAGCCTAAGCTTGATTACCAAATGATACGAACCCGTCAGTTATAACGAACTCCGTAACAAGTATGTGGCCTAAGGCGTTTTCTACATTCAGTTTAGATGGAAACCGCCGACCCAAACACCTATAAAGAGATGTGAACCTTGAGTATAAAGAGGACGCCACAATCAAGGGTGAATGATGAAATACTCGATTATAAGTCAAGACAACGAACGTCACAGAGAAAATCTGATAGTTTTCAAAATTAGTTCTCAAAGAACATAGAGAAATACTCTCACTAATAAACAATCACCCCTCTTCAAAGGAAAGGAGTACCAATTCTACTACTAAGGCCACAAAGATAACCTTAGCAAATTCTTAAACTAAGAAGAAAACTTGGCCTCAATTTAAGAAGTCAAAGCTGACTTTATCATTAATTTCAGCCTAAAAATTCTGCTATAAGAAGTTTAATTTAATAAAGACAAGCAGGCATTAAACTCCTTATTTCAGCCAAAAGTTGTGCAACAAGAATCCTCAATTTAAGGAACGTCGCTCCCCATTTGTCTATTGACTTTATTGGACTTGAATCATGCTTATTAAGGATGGATTGAGATATTTTCTTCATCACCATCACTGGGCCTCACTTGCTTGTTGAGCCCAAACTCCCTGAATCAGCCCAATAATGCATTTTGAAATTTCTGGGCACGTGCTCTTGTAATTGGGCCCATAGGAACTTGAATTGTATCCGCATTACTGGATCTCGTGTTAGTCATGTCCTCATCATCTTTTATCCAAGAAATGATTTACCAAAAAAAATGGATTTTTTTAGATACTCCAAACAACAAACTTGATTTTTTTTTTCCCACTTTATTTTAAAAAAATTAAAGTGGAAAAACTTAATTTTTTTAGCTACTCCTAACCTTGGCCCCATTTGGCCAAAGTTTTATTTTTTATTTTTATAATTTTTTGTTAAAATTTTTTAACTTGGT
>CM018909.1:8573944-8586444 GCA_009663005.1 Actinidia chinensis | reverse complement strand
CCTCACCATAATCAAGTCGCTATATTCGATGAGATCCACCTTTTTAAGCTTGGATTCTTGGAATGCTATCCACGACCTCCACTGATTCTCACGTCGTCAATGTCACATCGGTCCAGTAAGCACGCCGCCAATCTCCACCTTGCCATCCACTTTGAGGATGAGGTGAACATGAGACTCCATCTCCATCACATCTCCTACATTCACGGTACATCCTCCATATGACATTCTCCTCCTTTTACTCCGAAATCTCAGACACGGCTTTCATACTTAGCAGTCCGATGATTACGCCGTGATCTTCTCGCATGACTCTTTATTCTCCATTGCCGATTTTCTCGCACGACTCTCTATTCTCCATCGCCGCTTACCCTCTACTATAAAAAGGGTAATTGCATTCTCACTATCTGAGCCTTACATACATTATTTCTCTGTTATAGTTTTTCACCTCGATCTCATCTCCACACCAGAGGGTTGTTTGTAGTAGCGTCACCTTGGCCGGTAACTTTTGCTTCCTTGTGCAGGTCATTGCCGAGGTCAAATATCAAGCTTATAAAGCAATTCTAATTGTTGTTTGCTCACCCTAAATTTCTACTACAATAGTTTGGCGCCGTCTGTGGGAATGACAGTTCTCAATATTCTATGCACCTGTACAGCCGCTTATTGTCTAAACCGACTACCAGCAGCCCTCTCGATAATAGAGCACGTCCAAAGGCTAACACTAGTCAAGCCCCAAATCTAGAAGGCATTAATCGTGAGATGCATGAAATCGCCGAGCAGATTAAGATAATGAATGAGATCAATGTTTGTTTGGTATAACACATCGCCACAAACAATCCACTTTCTCCTGTTCCGGAAGATGCTAAATGATCTCGCCTATCGGGCGACCAAGATTCTCAGAGTCGTCATAACACTAGTCACAGATGTTCATCCAGGAACCGCCCATGCCAGGCGGCAAGTTTGCATTCCAAACGCGAAAGGATTCCTGTCATGTTGGAGTCTTGGTTATCTAGCCAAACTCAGGACATAACGGGCGAGGAGACTAAGAGACGCAAAACATCACCTCACCGAGATGACCGAGCTCATAAGCATCATGATAAGTCCACCACCCAAAAAATCAAGGACCTAGATCGAATTGATGCCATCAATACCAGCGCAAATGACCCAATTACTATAGAAGCCTTAATAAGGCAAATAGAACCTCCGTTCACAAAGAGGGTGGTGAGAGTCAAGGTCTTATCTAGATTCAAGTTGCCATCTCAGCTTGGAGTGTACGAAGGAAAGACAGATCTCATGGACCACCTGAACTCGTATAAAAACTTGATGATGCTCTAGGGGTATTTAGATGAGGTGATATGTAAAGCCTTTTTAGGAACTTTGAAAGGACCGACGAGATCATGGTTAAGAAAGTTATCTCCTATAACCATTGATTCATTCGGCAACCTGAATAGGCTCTTTGTCACCAATTTCATGAGCTACAGAGTTAGGCAGAAGAATGCCTCATACCTTTTTATAGTCCATCAAAAGGATGGGAGAGCTTGAAGGATTATGTCAAGAATTTTAATTAGGCCGTGTTGGAAGTGGAGGATCCTAGTGATAAAATGGTGGTCATGGCGATGATGGAGGGTCTTCGTTTGGGCCTGCTGTTCGACTCCCTCTCCCAACAGTTCCTAAGACCTTGTCAGCACTCTAGAGCAAGGCAAACAAGTACATTACAGCTGAAGAGTTGGCTAAGGCCAAACGTAGGAGGTGAGGAAGGGATGACCATAAAAGGAAGGAGCTTGATACCCAACAGATAGTCTATAGGGGCAAGGTGAAAAGTAAGAGGTCTTAGCGAGATGTGAGAGCACGAATTAATGAACGACATTCTCGCACTCCACCTCACCAGACTGACTTGGTGTTACCTCTTCTCAATGCCCCTATAGCCCAGGCACTCATGGAAATTAAGAATGAGGACTTTGTGAAATGGCCTGGGAAGATCAAAACCAATCCCTTTAAGAGGAATAAAAACAAGTACTATGAGTTCCACAAGGATCACAGTTATAATACATAAGATTGCTTTCAATTGAAGGAATAGATAGCCGACCGATCAAGAGAGGATATTTGAGAAAGTTTGTAGTTGACCGCTCGAGGCCCGACTCACCAAATAAGGGATATGTTGACAACATGCCAATAATTGGAGATATCCAAACTATCCATAGAGGTTTTGGATTGGGAGGATGTTCTACCTTATCTTGGTAAAGGCATGCTAGAGAGGCTAATGGTCGAGCAGATGAGGAGGTACACAACCTCTCCATGCCTACTCCTTAAACTCTCCAACCCATCACCTTTACCAATGAGGATTTGAGAGGCTTGCACCTCCCCCATGATGATGCATTGGTCATATCTACCACAATCGCCAATTTCAACGTGCAGAGGATCCTGATTGACAACGAGAGTTCTGTTGACATTTTGTTTATCTCGGTATTCGACAAGATGAAGATAGGGTGAGATAGACTCCACCCTGTTCACACCCCTCTAGTCAGATTTGGAAGGAGCTCAATAAATTCCCTCAGATGGATCAAGTTGCCCTTAACCCTAGGGGTATAACCCCACCAAACTACAATTTGGCAGAACTTTATTGTTGTGGATTGCTCTTCACCATACAACTCGATCTTAGGTCTCCCTACCTTGGGGGAAATTAAAGCCATTACCTCTACTTACCACTTGATGATGAAGTTTCCTACGTCAACTAGGGTAAACGAGGTGGGGCGATCAGAGAGTTTCCAGGCAATGTTTCATAACAGCGATGAAAACCAACTCCACTCTAAGACCCACCACCAAATAGGAATTATAGATAGATGATGTCAAGATGGAGGTATTAAGAGACGAGATAAAAGATGCACATCTTGTTAATCCCCGAGACATAGAAAACATTAAGGCTCTAGAGGAAGTGGCTCCAATTTTTATATATCCTGACTATCCAAATCGCCATGTCATGTTCGGAACTAAACTGACTAAGGAGCTGCGAATTACCTTAGTAGAATTTTTGAAAAAGAATTATGACGTGTTTACATAGTCACATGGTGATATTCCAGGGATAGATCCTCAGATCGTCGTACATAAGTTGTTCACTGACCCTGATCATCTTCCAATTCAACAAAAAAGAAGGAAGTTCACTCCTGAATGTTTGAAGGTCATAGAGGGCTAAGCTCATCAAAGCCAATGTCATTAAAATCCCATTACCCAGATTGGTTGGCTAACGTCGTCGTTGCCCTTAAAAAAGGGAGAAAATAGAGAGTATGTGTTAATTTTACTGACCTAAACAAGGCCTGCCCTAAAGACATTTTTTCTCTGCCCAAGATTGATCTGATCGTTAATGCAACTTCCAAACATGAACTCCTTAGTTTTATGGACACCTTCTTAGGGTATCATCAAATTAGAATGCATCCTCCTGACGTAGAGAAAACTTTTTTTACCACGGAGAGAGGATTGTATTGTTACAAGTTCATACCTTTTGGGTTGAAGAATACAAGGGCAACGTACCAGAGATTGTTAACAAGATGTTTAAGAAAATAATTGGGAAAATGATGAAGGTCTACATAGACGACATGCTGGTCAAGAGCCTCAGAATAATTGATCACATTGCCTACTTACAAGGAATGCTTGGTATCTTGCAAAAACATTGCATGATGTTAAATCCTTCCAAGTGTATCTTTGGTGTGTCATCAGGGAAATTCTTTGATTTCCTGGTGACTAAACGAGTAATTGAGGCGAATCTTGAGCAGATTCAAGCCCTACTCACGATGAGCCCGCCCAAGAACATACATGAGATGCAGCAATTGATCTGGCGAGTAGCCACTCTTAACAGATTTGTCTCAAAATCAGCAGATAAATGTTTGTCATTCTTCAAGATTCTAAGGAAAAACAAAACCTTTGAGTGGACAGACGAATCTGAGATGGCATTCCAGCAGCTTAAAGAGTATATTGGGTCACCCCCTTTGCTCACTATTCTTACATGTGGTTGTGATCGCCAAAATCAAGATTGCATACTGGCTTATCTTTTTATCGCCAAACTCTTATGATATTTGAAAATTATTCACCGAGGTATCTTACTCACCAAAGCTGTCTCGTCTAATCATTCTAGTTGTCGTGATAAGGTTTAATGTTTGCCTAAGTTAAGGTAACTTAAACCTATTATGATTTGCCTAAGTTAAGGTAACTTAAACCTATTATGATTTGCCTAAAAGTTTCTAATCGCCAATCTCATTAGTAATGATGTTGCCAATGTCATCTCGCCAATTTATTGCATACATTAGTCTTGATGTAAAATAGACATTGATATTAAGAGAAGAGAGATATAAAGAAGAAACACAAATATGAAGAAAGGCATTGATATTAAAGTCGCCATTACATTTGATGTCGCCATTACATAAAAAAATATGTACAATAAGTTTCCTATAGAGAAAGAGGGCTTGTATCATGCTCGCCCTTCTCCTCCTTCTCCTTGCCTTGCTCCTCTTCATCTTTTCATCTTCTTCAACCAGCTCGATGTCAATCCTGAGGTCTTGGATGTTAATGTCGGAATGGAGGCAGCCGATTTACATTTTGCACAAGTCAAAGCCTTCGCCAAAGTACCTGGAAGCTGCTTGTTCCATAACCTCCTGGAAGTCATATGAAGACTTGTACTCCTAAGTGACTAACTTCTTAGCAAAGGCTTCCTTTTCTTCAGCTCAGTTACCTTCTTCTCGAGCCTATCCACGGTGTCATCTCGATCCTCCTTCACCCTCTTCAGCTCCTTAACAGTGCACTACTCTCAGGCTCCGAGCTCAGCCACTTGCCTTTCTAGTTCTGTGGCCAGCCGTTTAGCATGGGACATCTCGCTTCCAACTAAAGTAGCCCAAGCTTGTTGAGTCATTGCTTCTTCTCTCATCTCCCTGCCATGACTAGCAAGAGAGGACCCGAGCACCACCGCATGTAAAAATTAAACTCATCAAAGAAATGTAAATGCAAAAGTACGAGCTTGATTTAAAAGCAAATAGTTATTTGACCGACGCAATGGAAAAACTTTAAGGTCGCCCGGTTGAGATCCAATTTTTCCACCTCCTCCCTGTCGGCAGGAGGAATCACCCTATCAGGGAGACGTTAAGTCCCAAGACAACCCTGGGGTTAGCTGAGGTTCCTTCCCCGGGGACCGTGGCAGTTAGGGTCGCCTTAATCGCCTTTCAGATTAAAACATCGCCTTCGATTTGGTCAGGGCCTTCTTCTTATCTTAGGACGGCGGCATGGCCCCCTTTTTCTTGACGTCTATCGCCTGTTTGCCCTTCTTTGAGAATGAGATGTCAAACGTCTTATCCGTTTGGCGCTTCTCACCTATGACGATGCCCTTCGCCATCGGGGTGGCGCCCTTGGACTCCTCTCCTTTTGCCATCAGGGTGAGCTTTATCAGACTAATCTTTTTTGACATAGCTGCAAAAGAAAACCGATGTCAGTTAATGGAAGAGATAAAATACTTAGAGAAGAATGAAGGTAGTACCATCCGATTTGAGCTCGAGGGACAACTGTGGATCTGACTAGGCCTCCGAACTCGAGCTACTTGGTTCCAAACTAAGGATGGATGGTCAGACTTTTCCACCTAGGAACCTTAATAGTCTTAGATGACTTTCCTCATTTCCTTTTTGATGGTTCCTAGATATTCCACCAAGCCATCTTGAGAATGGTCACCTCAGGGAGGATCATCTTGGAAATAGTGGGGGACTCACCCTCGTCAACCACAACAAGAGCTCCATCGTTGTCAATTTGCCCTCGGCATTGTCCCTACCATTGGACGCCATTTGTCTAAAGTCAAGGGCGAAACTCTTGAGAAAAGACCTAGAGCTAAGGACTTCCTTGATAGAGAAGAATTATCCTCGCTCTAGTGAGTTCCAAATCTAATCAAACCTTTGTTGTTCGATTTCGGTCAAGATAAGCAGTTGTTGTAGCACTTACTTGAAAATGAAGAGCACTTGTTAGTCAAAGAAGAGGAGTTACACTTGATAATTGAATAATGACTTATCAAACGAAGACTGACCTAGGGTACTCCATAATCTCTAGACCCTTGGAACCTTAGTGTCCCCAGATAGCCTTTGGAGGGACTCTTAGTTGTCCCCTAAGATGAAGAATAATTTCTTCTTTCACCCCTTTACGTTGTTGGGATACCCACAGCAGGGTCTTCTTCGGCTCTGTCTTGAAATAGAGCCATCCAGAGTTTGGCTTTGGATTGTTGGAGAGGCCGAACAGGTTCCTAAACTCATTGAGGGAAATGGAGAACTTGTGAAATCACCATAACACCACTGCGCATACGACACTTCGCCATGCATTAGGGATTAGATGGGCAGGGCAGATATTATAGTAATGTAATATGCTCCTAATTGTTGGATAGATGGGAAGACGAAGACCATCTTGAAAGACGGACTTGTAAAAGGCCACCTCACCCAGGCGAGCAGACATGATGGTCTCACCTACCTCGGGAAGCCTAATTTGAATCCCAATTGAAAATGAGCATGACTTCTAAGGTAATCTAGCTCGCCTTAAGTCATGGTGTTTGTCTCCCTCTCAAGCAGGGAGCGAATGTCTATTGAGGGGCTACCCTCAAGACTAGAAGGATCCTCCCCAAGGGAGGAAAGAAGTTGGGTAACCTCAACCGACATTTAGGAATTTGATCCTAAATGGTCAGATATCCAAGATGGTAAGGAATTCTCTAAGTTTCTTATATCGGCATTACCAGACATAAACTGAAGGCTCAAGATTAGAAGTAGGTGGGTGATACTTACTGAGTAGCTTAGACAAAGACGAGGTAATAAGGGCGAGTTGCAAGCTAGAGCAAGAACAGCAGTTCGACAGCAAACCAACAAAAGAGAACAAAACTGTGGGGAAGCTCTCTATTTATAAGGAGAGCCAAGAGCTGAGATCTAATTCACTTCTACAGTTAGGATCACATGATGCTTCGAATTCCGAGATCATAATCGCCACTCACAGCCAAGGGGTCATGCTTCATCAATGCATTTCCACGTGTCACCCTGTGAAAACATGCCATCATTACATGCTTACATCATCAAACTATACCACTTGATTTGTTATTCGATGATGCCCAGTGTTTCACCTCGGTATCTCGAGTAGGGAGCAACTAATGAGGGGTAAATTCTTTACCTGCAGAAGTAAACACGTCACAGTAGATCACTTGCTAAGTTGTTCACCTCGCCATAATCAAGTTGCCGTATCCGATGAAATTGACTCTTTAAGCTTGGATTCTTAGAATGCTGTCCACGACCTCCATTAATTCTTACGTCGCCAATGTCACATCAGCCCAGTAAGCATCCCGCTAATCTCTATCTCGCCATCCACCGGTCTTCTCATTTTACCCTGCTCACTTCCATCTCCACCACGTCTCCTCCAATTCCATGTTGCAATCCTCTATATGGCATTCTCCTCCTTTTACTTCGAAATCCTTGAACACGACTTCCACATTTGGCAGCCCGATGATTACGCCGTGATCTTCTTGCACGGCTCTCCATTCTCCATCTATAAAAGGCCATTCACCCTCCACCATAAAGGGTAATTGCATTCTCACTCTCTGAGCCTTACCTACATTATTTCTCTATTATAGCTTTTCACCTCGGTCTCATCTCTATGTCGGATGGGTTTGTAATGGCCTCACCCCGGTCGATAACGTTTGCTTCCTTGTGTAGGTCATTACCGAGATCAAATACCGAGCTTAGAGAGCAATTATGATTGTTGGTTGTTCATCTCAGATTTCTATCATAACAAAAAGTATTGTCATAAATAACACATATCGTTTGGAAATGTCCATTTATTTTGTGGCTTCGAAAAAAAATTTTAGTATGGGAGCCCGTATAGTTGATGTCACACCACAAATTTGAGAGCGTGATCGTCTGTAAATCAACCAATGGATCACAAATTATAATAAAAATCAACTAACTAAAATATATTATAAATGAATATTAAACTATAAAACCCATGGAAATAATCCAAATCCAACCTTAAGCTCTAATGGGACACAAACAACCCACAATTAATGGACATCCAAATAAAGTATAAATGCAAGGTTATCACAAAATAATGTGTTACTTAATTCCACTATATGAAAACTAATATCCCTAAAGTTCAAAAGAGGGTCCCCAATAAAGCCACAGAATCCTCGACTACGAGAGAAAGGAAGAGAAAGAAAGAGAAAAGGAAAGAAAGAAAGAAAGAGGGACAGAAAAAGGAAAAGAAGAAAAGAAAAAGAGAAGTGAATATACCACTCGATTTTCTCCGAACTTAGGTAAAAACCTTATATCTTTCCTATTATTTTATAATTTTATTTCAATAAATAAAGTGACGAACACTTGGGATAGGAGTAATAACCTTATCATGGTTAAAGTTTGACAATACGTCGAGAATTGGTTACATATATGCCGTTCAAGGATCGAAAACCAATTAGAAACTGTCATGTTTTACATTAAAACAGCCAGTTAGTATTTCAGGCTTAAGTCTCTCATACGATAACTTTTTGATTTGAGTTAAGTTGCATATGAAATCTATTTCAAATACCTATAATTTTTATTTAAAGTATTTTTCCTAATTTAGAGGTTTAGTGGCCCAAAACAAACTTGAAATTCAAGCTAGGTCATAAACCTTACCTTTCCTTTTACTTTAAGTTTACAATTTAAATAAGAACATACCCCCATTTGGATTTATTAAAAAATACAAGAAAATATAAATCCCATTAAATCAAAAAGTAAAATTTTAATTTTAGTACAAAAATAATTTTCAGTAATTATTTTAAAAACGATTCTTCTTGATATGAAAGGTATACCTTACAATAAAAATTCCATAAAATCAGTTTTGACTATTCAAGATATAAAGAATATTTACTGAAAAAAATGGTTTGAAGAAAACAATATTTTAAAAATTTATTTTTCCATACTTAGTCAAATTTTGACAAAAAATAATTTTTTTAAAAAAACTTGTCCTTCCGATACTCGGTACACTCCTTCTACCCTTAGACTTGATGTACTGAACGATAATGTAATTAAGCATATAGAGTATGCAATGAATGCGAGATATTAAATTTGAAATTTTTAATTATAGAACCGGAACCCGTATGACAGTTACTTTAGCGTACGAGCGAGAACGGAAAGAAAGAATGTGAGATAAGAATAAGGTAAGTCTTGTTATGTTTTACTTACTTAAAAGTAAAAGTTTTTCAATTAAAGTATGTATGTTTTGGTTGATTAAACATAATAATTTATGATTAAATGCATGCTATGTTTTAAATTTGCTATGAAATATGAAAAATAGTTACTTTAGAAAAGTATTTTATACAAAACATGGTTCGAAGGTGCTCAACCGTTAGAACAAAAATATAGCGAGAGGTGATGTAATAAGGGTGGGATTATAGCCAGATGATCATAGATGATATCATGTCATATATTATATTGATGTCGCTCCCTAATGACTGGTGATCGTTGAACGGGTGTATATGTCGCCATGGTCAATCCAATACCATTTTGAATTCTTGATATGAAGTCAAGGTAAATGGGTCTAGATGAGTCAATGATTGAAATGACAAAATAAAATTATTTCATGTTGAAATGAATTAATATTTTATAATTTCATGGGCACTTGTTAGTATTATATAATTTAACTCACACTAACTAGCCTAGTGCTTAAGACGGAGTTGTATGTAACAATTTCAGGTAATAAGAATGAGGTGAAGCGTGACTGAAGGTAGGCGACCTTAGTCGATTTTTGTTAACCTATGCCATATACTTAGTTCTTTTAAATTGTATAATTTTATTGACGGTTGTGCCGGACTGTGGCTAGAACCGTAGTCGTATATATTTATATTCAAGAGGAATGTAAAGATGTTTATACATTTTGAATGACACGTCAACTCTAGTTTAATTTACATACGCTTCCGTACATAATATTTGCATTCAAGTATAAATATCTTGAATGATAGGAAAATTCATAAACTAAGTTAAATAGATAGGCCTCAGTAAGTGAATCTCACTGGTCGGTTATGATGACACCTGTGTCAAGGGTGTACCCACATGTATTAATGGGTTGATTCGTGACATGTAGAATTCAGGTGTAGATGAAATATGTTGAGGTGTATATGTGTGCATATCTAGGTATGTATATATTTTACCTTTTCTTGTACATCATATCCATGCAACTATATACACGCATATATATTGTATATCAATTTTCTATTGCTATGAAGCATTAAAAATTCAGAATAAAACAAATATATTGTAACACCATTGACATAAAAACTTTTAATCAATCATTGGTTGTAAAATTATGAGCCAAAAACCTAGGGTTTAGGGAGCAAGGTGGCGGTGAGGGACTGGGGTTGGCCGGGGGAAGATGGCGAGTGCACAAAGAAATTAGGGTAAATTACACTCACTTCTCCTGAGCTATCTGACATGTACACTGGGCTTGACTACTTTTTCTGAAACATCACTGGGATCCCATGTCAGATGTGTATGTGGATCGCATTAACGGAATATATTTATTTGACCATTTAACCTTTTTAGTTTGGCTGATTATGGACCCGAGATATTTTTTTTTTTTTGTTTTGGTTAGATACCCCAAGACATTCTAGCCACAATTTTTGTTTACACTTCTTCAAAACAATTTACTCTTTAGAGTTTTTTTAAGTATTAATTAAATTATCCATCTACAAAATTGCATTTATGAGTTATTAAAAAAATATAAATATGAATATTTTTTACATCAAATAATAATAATAATTGTTGTTATAAATATTCTTTTGTAATTGTAAAATGAATATTACATACCAAATTTAAAAAATGGATATTAGCCACAATTATGTTGTCACTAAATATATATATGGTATGTAGCATTTGGTTCAATAGTGATATTTTTCTGAGTGTGTGTGTGGAGAGCGCCTTGAGAAGGGGGGAGGGGTAAAATTATTAGTAAAATGGGCAATAATTGTAATTGTAAAATGAATATTACATACCAAATTTAAAAAATTGATATATAATTATGTTGTCACTAAATATATATATAGGTATGTATGCATTTGTTCAATAGTGATATTTTTTCTAGTGTGTGTGTGAGAGCGCCTTGAGAAGGGGAGGGGTAAAATGGGCAATAATTGTAATTGTAAAATGAATATTACATACCAAATTTAAAAATTGAATATAATTAGTTGATCACTAATAATATATCAGGTATGTATGATTTGTTCAATAGTGAATTTTTTTCAAGTGTGTGAGAGGAGCGGCCGAGAAGGGGGAGGGGTTTTAAAATGGGCAATAATTGGTTATAATTGTAAAATGAATATTACATACCAAATTTAAAAAATTTGATATTAATTCATGTTGAACTTAAATATAATATAGGTATGATGCATTTGTTCAATAGATCGTGATATTTTTTTAGTGTGTGTGTGAGAGCGCCTTGACTTGAGAAGGGGAGGGGAAATGGGCAATAATTGTAATTGTAAAATGAATATTACAACCAAATTTAAACAAAAAATTGATATATAATTATGTTGTCACAAATATATATTCTAGGTATGTATGCATTTGTTCAATAGTGATATTTTTTCAAGTGCTGTGAGAGAGCGGCCTGGAAGGGAGGGGTATACAATGGGGCAATAATTGTAATTGTAAAATGAATATTACATTACCAAATTTAAAAACTGATATATAATTATGTTGTCACTAAATATATATATAAGGGATGTATGAATTTGTTCAATGTAGTGAGATTTTTTCTAGTGTGTGGAGAGCGCGCCTTGAGAAGGGGAGGGGTAAAATGGGCAATAACTTAAAATCAATTGTTGAATTCAGCAATTCTGTTAGTGTCTTTAATGTTCAACTAACAAAAGGGGGTTTTGATGTTTAAAATTAAACCAGATGGGAGGATAGTGCTATTTTTAAAAAAAAATAGGGGATTTCAGTGTATTTATAATATATCTTAGGGAGGTGACTGTAATTTACCCAAGAAATTTAATAGGGATAGTGTTAGTAAAATGATGTGGGCAAAGAAATTACTAAAATAGTTATTTGATTGATGAATGTAGGTAGCAATTGGGGATAGAGAGAATACTTTTGGGTCTAAATAGAATCACAAGTCAAATAGGCTGAGCTATTTTTTAAAAAAAAAAATAGAAAATTTTGTGATTAGTCCATTGGGTGGAGGGTTTTGTGTGGTTAGTTTGTGTCAGAGTTGGTTATGGTTGGTGGTCCATGTTTTTAAAAGTTCATTTGTGTGTGGTCTTTGTTATCGCATATAATCCTTTTTGTTTCTAGGGATATACATAATCGAATATTTACTGTTTGTTGATTTTAAAGTTTTTGTTGAATGGAACAATAGATATCCGCTGTAGTTTTTATTTAATTTTTACATATAGTAAATATTTACTATTATAAGTTTTTTGATTGTGATGTCTGATGAAACAATAAATATTTACTCTGGTTTTAATGTAATTATAGATATTTACT
>CM018909.1:8543944-8556444 GCA_009663005.1 Actinidia chinensis | reverse complement strand
CCATGAGTGTGGTTAATTGTGCATTGCCATTGGTGGCAATCCTCAACTTACCCTAATGGGATCGCAACTTAATGTTACATGTTTTGAATGACCGCCATATATAGAAACCCACAAGGGGTGCCAGCAGTCGAGGGTTAGGCCGCAGGGGAAGAAATCTTAATTCTTTACTCAAAATTTTATATCCAAACCAAAACATGACATATCCAGCATTTAACCCAATCCTTTAATCAAAATTTTATATCTATACCAAAACTTAAAATATCTCAGCTTTTTAACCCAACTTGAATTTCCCTCTACTTCAACCTACATATCTCCACTTAAACTTAAGAAAATTTTACTTAAATCTGCCTATTAGAGGACTTTGTCATGTGATAATAAGATCGATCTATGAAAGTAGTGAAAAATAAAAACAATCATGAAAACAATAGTACAAAATAAAATATTTACGTATGTTCGCAGTGTGCATACGTCGCTGACAGAGAAGGAGAATGAAATCTATTATGGACAGTGAGAATTGCAACACTCACCATTCTACACTCTCTTTTACATTATAGTCTCCCTTTTTTTGAAATCCTAATCTAATATTACAATACTTAAATACCTTAATCCAGGGATCGGACTTAGCGGTCTTGGCCCACCTTCGTAACATGCCCTAATAATTAATAATTTTTAGAGAAGTACAATATATCTCACAACTAGTGTAAGGGAACAACATATCAAGTATCAATTCGGGCTGAGCTAGGGCAAGCACCGCAAGGTCTCTGCGCTATGGAGCTCATTGACACGCAATGATCGATGAGGATCCCAACGGCACGTCAGAGTCAAAGGATAACTTAAACAATGAAGTTTTCTCTAACATCTGCACACATGGATTGAGATGCCAACGACGTGATGGTGGCTACCAACCATGCCTTAAGTGCATGATTGGGTTAGTGCCTACTCACTACACAGTATTCGGCATGTCCACACATTGTATCGAGCTATAGTCTATCTTACTAACATGGCAATTGGTGCGTCGAGGCATGCATCGAACTACACTATAAAGGCCATGCCCTTGCTTTATCTCAAGATACGCAATTTCAGCTATCTCAAGCTACATACCCCCTCTCTCTCTAAAATATTTTCGGTCACTAACTTGAACGTTAGAGAGGCATCTTAAGATAGCTCTGTCAGCCCTTTCTCATTGTTCTTGTCTTGCAGTTTAGACCAGCAGCCACCCCACTGGTAAACAACCGCTTTGACTAGCCACCGCAATTGTCTATTCAATTTTCTTCTTCCATTCTTATCCATAACCTTCACAATTGGCACGTTCGTTTGTGGGAAATCGAATATAGATATTTGCAAAACATGATTCTTAGGGATCCAAAAGCACAAATGACGACAGAGGCAGTTACAAAACCCAAAGGGAGCACCCTCTCGTGCCTAGAACATCAGGTGAGATGGGGAATAAACTATTACCCGATGCCTAGAGGGTGGTCAAAGGCCTTTCGGGCAAAGGCCATTTGTTGTCCCCGAAGGCAAATAAGACAATAGAGACGCTACAATAAGGCGTTTAGAAGATCAAATGGAAAAGTTATAACAGGTCTTAGTTGCTAATAATTATAAAGCTAGCCATCAGAACCTGGTGAAGGGTCATCCGAGGTGAGGTTTACCCAATGAGAATATGCACCTCAAGGTAGGTTGAAGAAAAAAAAAATAAGTGGAATCTTACTATACTGAGGCTTAAAACCACAGTGATAACAAAATCAAGGCATCAGGAAATTAAGGGTACCACTAAGTCAATCACCACCAACATGGACCTTTATCATACCCTTAATGCCAAATAAAGGCAGGGAAGATGTGGATTTGAGAACAAAGTTGGTTGCCCGAGCAGCAGCTACTGCGAAAACCATCATCCCGGCGAGGTCAAAAAACCAAGACAACAAAACTCCACACCAAAGAGAGAAACTCCTCTAGAGATACCATTTCCCGAGATTGGGGGAATGGATCCTCTAAGGGAAATTCAAATCCCCCCACATTCACCATGTACGATGGAAAGTCAGACCCGAGGTCGCACATCAGCCATTATGGGCACATGAGGCACTTAAAACCTCTTCGATGCACTTTGTGAGAGGGGTGTCTGTTACCCTCGAATTGGAGTGATCTCGGGCTGTGTGAAATGGTTCAACAAGCTCCCACCAGGTTCCATCAAGAATTTCCTTCAACTCCCCTATTCATTCGTGGATTGAGTTGTTATCAACATGTCCAAGCATTCGAAGGGTGTAATAGGTAATCTATCTTTTGACGCTCCGCAAGGGCAAAAATGAGACGTTTTATAACTACAACAAGCAGTATTGGGAACTTTATAACGAGATTGAGGAGTGCTCAAAAGAACTTGTCGTGGATAGCTACAAGCTCGGGCTGACTCCTAGCAAAAAACTATGGGATGACTTGATACTCAACCCACCTTCAACTAACCTTAGGGACCTCATGACTCGATTTGAGATGTATGCTCGGCTGTGGGGTGGGGAGGGAATCAGGCAAGCTGAATGAGCTTCGGGGTCATCTTCCCTTGGAGATGGCTCATTCAAAAAATACAAAAAAAGTACCGAGGTTTAGTGAAGTCGGATGAGGTAGGGAATTAATGTGGTTTTCAAAAAACCAATTTACAAAGTCCGTACTTAGATCCCAGACAAGTTGTACTTCAGATAGTCTGCAACCATGGGGAGAGAAGACCCTAAAAAGCGTAATTAGAGGTGGAAATATGCCTTGACCGAGGAGAAGAAATGGCACAATTTTAGGATGCCGGGGCAATCTGAAGTCTTTCTTGGATCAAGCTTATTCAAGCAAAGAACTGAAATAATTTATTGAATCAGGAGGAATGTGGAGGCAAAAAAAAAGCCGAGGTCAGACAAACCTAAGGTTTGACCGAGGGGTAATGATGAAGCTGACGATGCCTGAGGGAAGACCTCCCATTGGGGACTATCGTACATAATCAGGGGCGCCCAAACCATCCCGATCTCGAGAATAGGATTCAGGAGAGAGGATCGAGATCTGCATCATCACATAAATGCATTATCAGTGCAGCACATGGCAAAGAGCCAGCCAGGCTTATATTGATCCAGGAAGAAGCATTTACCAAGGTCAATTAAAGTGGGTCTAACACCCCCACAATGATCCCTTGGTCATCCAACTAGGGGTCATGGCTACGATGTCAACGAACAAAAACCTTGGGGGACATCCAATAGTTTAGTTGAGGTGTCCATTATGACCTTTTTAAATAATTTAGATAATCCAAGGCTATTTTAAAGCGGCCCGGCTCCATTAGTTGGGTTATGCTCAAGTCACTGGCCCTTTTTGGGGAAAACCATAATATTAAAATCGAGCTGGGTTCCCAAGAGCTGGGACTCAATTTTTGGTTGTGATATCGCCTCTCCTTAAATGCGATCGTTGCGAAGATATTGATTACATAGGATTGAAGAGAATAGCCTTACACCAATTATGAGGTCGTCAAATTGTCACCCCCAAGGGCATGGAAACAACTTTATGGAGACCAAGTAATGGCAAAAACAATGTTACCTTGCCACAGTAAAACCAAACAGGCAACATGAAGAAGGGTGCAATGGTGGAGAGAGGAGAGGGAAGTCCTATAAAATCTTGGCAGGATCCCTGAGGTCAGTCAAGAAAGACATCGCTATGAAACTTGCTGAGGCCTAAACTAGACTAATACTTCCATGTTAACTCAAACATAAAAAGAAAGAAATTGAGGCTCATCGAGGGTTCCTTAAAAAGCAACATCTGAGGGCAAATATGACGCCGAGCTTTTTGAGGTTCTCAAGGAACCACCTCGGTCGATATCAGCGCTTATAGCAAGGATTTCGAATTGAGGGTTCAAAGGCTCGCCAATGAGCCACCTCAGATCGATCCATCTAAGGCTTGGTGACCCTATTTTGAAGTTCTGGAAATACCAAGGATATAGTAGACGTAAAGCCAACAATAACGCTTATATCTTGAGGACCTAGAGGGCAAGAAAGTCCCAAGACCTTGAAACTCCAACACGCGAGGAAATATAATAAAAATACATGTAATTCTCTTTGTACCAAGCTTATGTATAGAAAAATTGTGCATGTTTTATTGATTAAAAGTGTTTCTGTCTTCAAAATGGGATTTCAAATGTTTATGTTAGACTTATCTATTTCCTACACTTATTTCAAACAGAAAAATTTTGTAAGAAAAAAATTCAATTAAAGTTTTGGCATCAATGATGGAAACTTATTATAGCGAGCTATATTCATTTTTTCCAAAGATTGGAGATTATAAGTCAAACTTTTGAAATGATCAGGCTCTTTTGATAATCCAAAAACAAGTATAACATGCATTCCTCATTTTCCTAAGTACCGAGCTCAGGTGGTCCTAATGCAAGTGCGAAACTAGTCACCGAGCTACTCAAGCATTAACTTGAGACATCCTGAAGCAGTGCAAGACTATCGCCAACTTGCTCAAGCATGAGCTTGAGATGCTTAAAGCTAGTGCGAGACTAATCTCTGAACTGCTCAAGCACGAGCTTGAGATGTCCTAAAGCATTCACAAAGCAAGTTCAAAGAAAAGCAAACATCTACACTATGACATGCAAACAACAAATTTTTGCTAAGGCATGCGCAGAACTTGTTCAAATGAGCTGTGAGACAAGTCTAAAGAAAATCTACATCTACTCTATGGAATGCAAACAATAGATCTTCACTAAATCATGTGCATGACTTGGTCTCCGAGCTGCTTGAGCACCGAACTTAGATTATCATGATCATTCAATAAATAAGTTCAAAGAAAAGTAGCACCTAAGTTATGGCATGCGAACAACAGATTTTCGCTAAGGCATTCATGTGCAGAACTTTTGTGACTGAGTTGCATGAGAAACGAGCTCAGGAGTGTCCTAATTAAGTCAAAGACAAGTCTAGCTTAAGGCATGCACCGACTTGGTCTTTGATCTACCTGAGTACTGAGCTTAGAATGTAAAAAAAATTATATACAAATTTTTCAAGTGTTCAAAAGTTGTTCAAAAAATTTTACAAAGTTAAACCAAGATCAACCCTCGTACATGCTGCAAATCACTTTCACCTCGAGGGGGGTTCTTGTTGATCACCCTCAGCTCGAGCTTCATCTTCCTTTGCCTCTGGCTCTTTTGCTGCCTCGACACCTTCCACCTCGGTCTGGCAGTCATCTTCCTCCTCCTCTATGCTTCCTCATTGAAGCCCAAAAAGAGGATTGGCGAGTATGGCTCGAGCGGGTCTGAGAGAGCTATTAGAAGCTTTCCATTGCCCATGTAGAATGATTAAGTGGCTTTCTTGAGCTCTTGAATACAACAAGCCCTGTGTGAAATACATTTGAGCGCATTTGGGCTACCTTGCGAACATAATGCAACCCAACCCTATTCTAAACCCGGTGAATACCCACAGGTAGATAGGGCTTTAGGCTACCTTCTAGAGCTCGGCCAGCTCCCCTAAGCTTATCTCTCTCGGCACGAGAAGAGGTTACTTCCTCCATTTGCAATGGTATAACCTTGGCGAGAGTTTTGTGCTCCTCGACGAGGAGTTTGCGTGCGCAAAAATGAGGTAGGTGGTATTCCCTGATCTTCTTTAGTTCACCTTCTAAAGTGGTGGCTTTCTTTAGAGTTTACTTTAGCTCCTTTAGAACATTTCTTTAGGTGTTGGAGGTTCTCCATTGACCTATAGAGGACCTGCAATACATGTCCAAAATGAAAAATTACGTGTATCCAAAAATACAAAAAGTAGTAAACCAACCAAGCTTGGATACTTGACATTTTGCATGAACCATGAGGCTTCCAATTGTCACCTCATCTTCCACAGCCAAGTCTTCCACATCTTGGGGTAACATGACAGCTTACGCTAAGGCAATGCTAGTGTCGTGCTCTCAGGCTATGTCAATAGCAGAAACTTGCCGTTAGAGCTCTCCAATTGCAAGATTTGGAGTCTAGAGCTAGGTTTCTATAGCCGAAGTCAACAGAGAGATACACCGAGTTAGCATCTATCCCATGTCCGTCATTTATAGGAAGTGCCCATGTCAGCAACTTTTCCTTTACCTTTTTTCGGACATGGGGAGGAGTGCAATTTTGGCGCCACTAGGTAGGCACAGGAGCAGTAGGATCTGGTGTCTTGGACTTTTTCTTAGCCTTGTTTGCTGGGAGCTTAAAGAATTTGGGAGGCATCTTTACCTGGAGTTTGAATTTGCACCTTCTCCCCCAATGAATGAGTGGTCTTCCATATCTCGGAGGATTTGAGGAACCTCGACTTCAAAAGGGGGCCTCAATCGTTTGCAACTGACCATCAGGAATTGTGGACAGTTATGCAAGGTGACCGCCCGGGATCATAGGTTGGTTATCCTCTTCACACTTGTTTCTTACAACACCCTGCTCAATTTCTTCCTCTACCGCGATAAGCTCACTACTTGAAAGTCCGAGCAAGCTAGAAATGCCCGTAACACCAAAACTTGTATCCTCGGTTTTTTGAGACCTAGAGCGAACCCTCGACAACAACTTCATTAAGTTCTAGACTAAGTTCATCCAAATTAGAGATTTGGACTTGTTGAGCTTGCTCCCGAATACGGAATGGGAAAGGAAACCCAACCAAGCTACTCTACATGGTGGCGAATGGTATGATGGTAATCAGGCTTGTATTGTAAAAGCGTAGCAATATCGTAGGGCTTCTAATTGTTATTCACCACTGGTCCATCTACAAAATGAGGTGTTGAAATCTACAAGACAGATCAGCTAAGATACAATAGTCAGATATCAGTAGTATGTTCAAATAGAGAACCGTGCAAGTACAATAAGGATAAGATCAACATAACCGAGGTACAAAAAGTGGAACTCCGAATTTCCCAAGACCCAAGAAAAGTCATCAAGATATAAATCCTTATCCAAAATCTTAGTCACCAGCCTTGTTCCAGGATTGTTGGTTGTTCCAAAATCGTAGGTAGTAGTTGGCAATGGATAAGTTGGTACCGAGCTCCTTCTTCGGGCATACCACTGTGTAAATATATAGAAGGTTGTATGTGTAAAACTCCTTCCTCCCCCCTCTGTATTAAAGTATCCGTTGCGAGCACTGTCCAAACAAAATTGATTGAGACTTGCATAAAGTAAGTTGATAAGTCGTAACTTCTTTTAGCAATGGAATGATTAGGAACCAAAGCCCGACCTAGTGAATCAGGTCACGTGCAGATCGGGTGAAATCCCTGTCTCCTTACATAGCGGTTGCTGTTAGCCCAAAAGGCAACCAAGAAGAGAGGAAGGGAGATGAATTGGGTTTTTAAAATTAATTGTAATTATGAGTAATTAAAAATTAATCTAATCAATAAATAGTAAATCAAGATATTAGTAATGCCCAATATATATAGGCCAAGTATAAGGTTAAAATCAAGGCACAAGAAATATACAAGATTTATGAGATTCAACCACAACTTGTGGTCTATGGCCTCCCTAGGACCTAATCAAAGTCTTCTTCTATTATGCAATCAACAATTACAAAATAGGTGTGACTTTACCAGTGGCAGCATCACATTACATAAGAACTTCTCCCAAGTGGTTTTGTCCAAAACCCATTTCAACTTACAAGTATTTTGCTTATACAAGAGACAGAGAACACTCAAACTCTCAATTACAAGTGTCATGAAGTTATACAAGGGAAATCAAAATCATATGAGAGTAGATAGGAGTGGAATGACTCAACTTTTTGAGAACAAAAGGAATTTTTTAGAGATTAAGGAATTTGTAGCTCTTGATGATCAATCAATGTAATAGCCTTATGTCCTCACTATATAAATGCATTTGGAGGCTTGTATATAATGCCCTAAAGTTAATTTTTCCGTTGGAGGTAGTTGGAGCTCATTAAATCGACTTCAGCCCAATTCAGTGTTCAAAAAACTAGTCTTTATGTGTCGACACCTAGTTTCATGTGTCAACACCTTCTATGCTGTTTGAGGTTACTGGTTTCATGTGTCGACACTTCAAGAACATGTGTCGACACTTCAAGCCTTCATTCTTCAGTTCTTATACACTATCTCCATTTGTTGTCGACAAAACTTCAATTCCCATATGTCGACTCTTGATCATTAGTTTCCCAAACTTTGTCCTCTAATCACATTGTTGACACCTCAGATTTATGTGTCGACTTCTAATCAATCATTTTCAAAATTTGGCCTCTATCTCTATGTGTCGACATCTCAAAACCATGTGTCGACACCTTTATTTCTAGATTGTCTACTGTCTTCATGTGTCAATTCCTCAAATTCATGTGTCGACACTTTTATTTCTAGAAATAATACTTTATGCATTGTTTTCATGTGTCAACACCTCTTGTCCAGAGCATACTTCCATGTTTTCCTTGGCTAATTAAGTTTTAAGCAATTTAAGATCTTCAAGTGGTCTTCTCTTAAGACATATATGATCTTCAAAATCTTCAATCCAATGAGGTTCATCAGAATTCACTTCACTTCACTTCAATTTTTGATTTGGATTCTTCACTTTTGATTCAACTAAAATCATACTTTAAAACCATTTTATTGAGTACTTAAAGAAGTTCTTCATAAGCTTAGTTGACTCTTCTTTTGAGCGCCTTCAATCTCTTTGAATATAAATCATTTGTTCGATTTCTGAGAGGTGTTATTCATCTATTTTGATGCATTGCTCGATCATTGACTTGTTGTGCATCTATTTTTATCACGTATTAGACTTTAAGCCAAGCTTTAAGTCTAAGTTCTAATTCTCATTAATCTGAACACTAGATTATTGCATTAGATCATTAACACAATATTTTGTTATCATCAAAATCAAGACATTGAGTTAGCAAATCTCTCCATTTTTTATGATGGCAAAAACTTTACATAATATGAACAATGAATTAAAAACTAATGATCGTAACAAGTGCAATATCAATAATTTAGATCACATACCCGATATTACTCTCCCTTTCCTTTATAATGAAGCACTTCTCATTGTTTTTCAAGATCATAATAGTTCATATACCATTTCATTCATAATAGCCATATATTTCATTCATTAGCAAGTGCAATATGGTTCGAGTATATCAATATTTCTATCCCTTTTTGTCAATCCATCAAAAAGAGTTAATCAATATTGTTTTCCAATTTGTAATTCTGAAACTCTTCCTCCTTACTTAAGGAGTTTCATCTCCCCCTTTCCTAAGAAAATACTTCCAATTAACATGCATTCATTGACCAATATGTTCATACTCCTTTGTGATATTGATAGGAATAATAGCAAAAATATTAGCCAATCAAATAATTTGTATCACAATGAGCATCAAATCAGAGTATGAAGCAAAAATTCATGCCACTCTTAGGTATTAAAAAATCGCTTCAAGCATTCACTTAGAGAAAATAGAGTATCAGAGCAAGACTGAAACAAAAAGATGTGGATATATAAGCCAAGAATTCAATAACACTTAATTGAAATCCACTATAAAACCTAAACCAAAATTGATTCATAATATCCAAAATATTCTTTAGAGTTATACCATAAGGATGACATGCCATCTTTATACAAAAAGTCACACATATGCTAAAAGAAATGTGAAAATGCAAATGAAAGGGATGGGATCAAGGTGAGTATTTTCAGTGGGGAGAGGCAGGTGGTGATAGGGTTAGGACAAGAGGGGTATCCTTGGTGTTAGAGAATTTCTTGCCTTCCCTTTGTCTCAACCCATACTTGTGACCAGAAATGGGAGAGAGAGTATCAGATTCAGTGGCAGATGAGTCATCCTCTTCTTATTCTTCTGCCTCAACTTCTTGTTCAGCACCATCTCCTTCTTCTCTTCTTGGTCACCCTTCTCTTCTACCTCAGCTTCTTTCTCTTGTTCTGACTCATTTTCTCCTTCTTTCTCACTTTCTTTTTCTTCTTCTCTAGTTTCTTCCTTGTTTTGCTTCAGATTCATCTTCTACTTCCCCTTCCTCCTTACTTTCTTCTTCTTCATCTTCTTCTTCTATTCTTTATTTGCCCAATCTCAGTAATTTTACTTTCCTTTTCAATTCTCTCACTTTCCTTTCTATAAATAATATCCTTATTGCAGCATTGTTCATTTTTTGGTTCAGTTTCTCCAAGAGTTTTATCACTTGAGTCATAAAACAGCCTATTTCCATTTCATTGCCCTTAAATTCATGAATCAAAGATTTCTTTGCAGTTCTTTGTCTAGAACTACTCCTAGATGGAGTCTTTTCCTTTGATGCACTATCCTCACCAATTTTCTTAGTAGATTTAGGAATTTATTTGTTATTTTTCAGAATGTATTCCATTCTCTTGATGGTCTTTTCATTATACTCATTGCTAATGGATTTGGTGGTTCTCTTTTTCTCATTGTTCAAGTCAATCTTAAAGTATTTTGAACACCTTAGTTAGAAAAATACCATAAGGCAAAATAATCTTAGTTATGGTGGCTCTGAATATATGGTCCAAGATAAATAGAGGCAAATCAATTTTGGAGTCAGTGATATATGCCTACAAAAAGAATAATTCTTTCTTAGAGACATCTTCGTGCTTTCCCATTTTAGAAGTGAAAATAGTGCAAACAAAATGATGTACTAGCCTCTAACTTAAGAGGCAAGTCATTAGCAATTGGTTGAATGCACTCATCTGTGTTTTGTTTATAGAGAACCTCTAATTGTTCCTTTTGAGTTATATTGTCTCTAGAGATATCACCACCAAGCCCAATTCCTAAAATCTTTCTAATCACAGATCTATCCAAAGTGAACGAGACTCTCTTGACATAACTATCAATAGATATTTGTCCATATACTCTAGTGGCATTGGCATAGAAATGGATAATTAAGTCAAAGACCACATTATCTCTCAATGTGGTCATAGATTTCTATCCGAGATTTCCAACTTTCATACTCAACTCAAAATTATGGAAATCAAAGAAATTGTAGTCTACCCATCTGCCATTAGAGACTTTTCTAAGAGAGAAATCGATTTTATACCTTTCTTGGGATTTGTCCTCATCAAAGTATAAAGCATTTCATTCTAGGACTGGGATGGGAGTTGATTCTTTCTTGCTCTTTGATTTTCTCTTCTAGCCTTTAGCAATGGTAGGTGTCGACACCACCAAGGCTTTGGAGACTTTCTTCAATTTCGCGATTTTTGGTGCCATTGGCGGATCGGAGAAGGTTATGAGAGGTTAGAAGATATTGATTAGGGTTTGTATGGAGTTTGGGAGAGTGATTTTAGGAAGATCGTAGGTGATGGTTGAATTTTGGAGGGAATTTATAGAGAGAGAAAGGTTCGCGCAAAATGACAAAAATGGGGTCCGTCAATATTTATTGACCCGACTCATGTGTCTACACCTGAGGCTCAAAAAATCACTATGAACTCTTTATTATAATGTGTCGACATTTGTGTCTCAAAAGTTTATTATGACATTTCTGTATTTATGTGTCGACACATGAATATTGAAGTGTTAACACTTGAGTCTCAAAAATTCAGTGTAAACTTTTCGTAGTTATGTTCGACACATGGATCTTGAAGTGTCGACACCTGAGTCTAAAAAATTTATGCAAATGCATGATATGAATTATGAACATAAATTTCACAACTTTGATCATAATTAAACACAAACATCATCTAAATCATTGACCTAAGATTGACACATAGGATTGCTCATTCCCAATTCTCTTCTAATCATACAAAACCTATCCTCGCTTAATGGTTGTTTGAAAATATCAGCTAATTGCATTTCAGTGCTTACAAAATCAAGTTCAATGTCATCCTTTTGCATGTGATCCCTTATGAAATGATACCTTATTTCAATGTGTTTTGTGTGAGAGTGCTGAATATGATTTTTAGTTAAGTTAATAGCACTAGTATTTTCACATCTAATAGGTATGTGGTCAAATGATATCCCATAATATTCTAATTGTTGTTTCATCCACAATATTTGAGCACAACAACTGCCAGCTGCTACATATTCAACCTCAGTTGTGGAGAGAGCAACGAAATTTTGTTTCTTGCAACACCAAGACACAATCAGGCTGCCTAGGAGTTGACAAGAGCCACTTGTGCTCTTCCTATCAACTCTACTCCTCGCATTGTCAGTATCAGTGTAATCAATCAAATTAAAAGATATGTCCTTTGGATACCATAGTCCAAAGTTTGGTGTATGCTTAAGATAACAAAAAACTATTTTCAGAGCAATCACATGCGATTCTTTAGAATTAGATTGAAATCTCGCACACAAGCGAACACTAAATATAATGTCTGACCTATTAGCAGTTAAATATAATAGAGAACCTATCATCCTTCTATAAAGCTTGATATCTACTTATTTACCTTTCTCATCGCTGTCCAATTTTGTTAAAGTACTCATTGGAATACTCACAAGTTTTGCATCTTCTATGCCAAACTTTTGAACAAGTCCTTGATGTACTTGGCTTGGTTTATAATTTCTTCCTTCATTGCTTAATTTGAAGACCGAGGAAATAATTAAGTTCTCCCATCA
>CM018909.1:8473250-8475750 GCA_009663005.1 Actinidia chinensis | reverse complement strand
AGATCAAATATATCATTAGGCTTTCGGTCCATCATATAATCGTCTTCTAAAAAAACAACATTAGTGCTCACTAATACTATATGTTCTTTAGGATCATAAAATAATCAGCCTTTAGTTCCTTTAGGATATCCTACGAAATGGCATAATTCTGACTTGGTATCCAATTTTTCAGTCTTTCTTTAAGCACATATGCTGGACATCCCCATATTCGATAGTGTTGTATCCTTGCGACCAGTCCATAACTCTATAGGAGTACTTGGAATAGACTTAGTTGGAGTTGAGTTTAGAATGTAAGTCATCGTTTAAAAACATATCCCCATAAGAACTTTGGTAGATCAAAATATCTCATCATAGACCTCACCATGTCTAAAAGAGTCTGATTTCTTCTTTCTGTTACACTATTCTGCTGAGGCATACCTATTGCTGACAACTGAGATAATATCCATTATCCAATAAATACTTATCAAAGTTACCAGAGAGGTATTCGCCACCTCGATCGAATTGAAAATACTTTATATTATTATCTAGTTGCTTTTACACTTCATCCTAAAATTCTTTAAATTTTTCAAATGCCTTGGACTTATAGTGCAACAGATAAACATAATTATACCTTGAGTAATCATCAATAAAAGTAATGAAATACTCAAAAACTCCTCTGACCCTAACATTTAAGGGTTTACACACATGTATATGAATTAACTCTAGTACACCTTTGGATCTAATGCCCTTTGCCGAAAAGATATTTTAGTCATTTTTACTTCCAAACACGATGTATACACTGGTAAGGGTTGAATAGAAAAAAAATACAAAGGGACCTCTTTAACCAATCATCAATCCTCTTTAAATTAATATGATGAAGTCTTAGATGCCAAATATACGTTGGATTGTTAGAAGAAACCTTTCTTTTAAGTGACAAGTTTTGTGACTTATTCAATTCAGTTTCATATATCTCATACATCTTAAAAGTAATTAAATAAATATCACGAATAATTAATATACATGCATAAAATCAACTCTTGTTTAATTGATCCATGAATATCTCGAGAATAAAAATAATTTTTACCATCAACGTTGATGGATTAACATAACGTGACTCTGATACCAATTGAAATGGATCATATTGTAAAATTCCAAAACTTTAAAATATTTAATTTCTAAGTAATATATATATATATATATATTATACAATACACACAAAATAGGCACAATATATGTTATTTATGTGAAAATAATGAATGTTATGTTGCAAGTATTAATTATGATTTTTTTGAGAATTTTTACGAAAACTTGAATTTTTACTCGAAAAGATTTTCTGTTAAAGTATTACAAAAAAATAGACACGCATCAGGAAAGTCTGAATGACTCATGTGGTTCAATAGGAACCACATAGTGGTATGATCCATCCCATATGGCATTAGGTGATCAAATCCCTAAGCCCCAAATAGTCACAATCCTTCAAACCACCTCCCTTCTTTTCGTCTTGTCCCAGCACAATTGCTGGGACTTGTGCTGTGCTAGAGAGAAGGAAAAGGAAAGGAAGAAGAAAAATTTGGGAGAAAGAGAGAAAAAAAGTTAGAAGAGAAGGAGAAAAGAATTGAAGAAAATGAAGAACATGAATCTGAGTTAGTTTCATGAGGTAACCTCATAAATCTTTTCTATTTCTTTTACGTTTTTCAGTTTAAGAATGACCTAAATGCTCTAGGGTGGAATGTTATACTATATCCTGGTAAAGCTTAGAAGTACCACAAAAATAAGGCACGAGGACTGATTGGACTGCATAAGTGCATTCTAAACGCCGCTAAACCGACCTAAGTTTTTTGTACGATTTATATTGTTTTTTGTACTGAAAGTTGTGTTTGCACTCATTGCAAATAAATGTTGATAAATAAGAGAATTTGGAGACATAAAAGTAATTCGGAGTGTGGGCATGCATATAAAAGGCCATTGCTGAAATTTGTCTCGGGAATTGTGAAATTTTCACTTGTGACTTGGAATGGAATGAAAGATGCGCTATTGGAAAGATCTCACAAAATTATACAAATTTATGTCAAACGAGCGTCATGAAATATGGACTCCCAAATCTTCAAAATAGACTAAAAATATAAAAAAAACAAGTCAAAGATGGCTGAAAATATACACTATTCGAACGGCGAAAAATAAAGAATTTTGGGAGTTCGAACGATGGCTTGAAAAATGGAAGAAAATAAGATTTTGGTCTTGGAGTTCGAACTCCTCTGTGTAGAGTTCGAACGCACAGAGGCTTGAAAACTCAAAAAAAATAGCCACAGGCCTAAGGGTTCGAACGACTAAAAGTAGCGTTCGAATGCTAAGAATTTTTTCCTGAGCGTTCGAACTCCCAAAAAGGGCGTTCGAACGCTAACGCGCATCACTAAAAACCTGTCTCGGTATTTTGGTCATAAAAGTTTACTTCGATGTCCGATTGAGCTGATATTTGAAGCATTGGAAAGAAAATTTCAAGGGGTACAACTTTATCTTTATG
>CM018909.1:8345750-8355750 GCA_009663005.1 Actinidia chinensis | reverse complement strand
AATGGTGAACTCAAGTTCTTGACATCGTTCACTTTGATTTATCAATGAGTGAGGCTAATTGAGGTTAACACCTTAGTATCTTGGGGTATCGTTATTAGATTTGTAAGAACTTCCAAACTTGTTGTATCATACAACTTTGACTTATTTTCTATGCTTTTGCAATAAATACCAAAGTTCATAACTAAGGGAAATAGAGTGCACTCATAACCATGCAATTGATTTCTAGACACCCAATTAGTCATGTTCTATGAAACACATGTATGAATACGAGTACGATACGAGTACATCGGTACAGAAAAACCTAAAACAAAGTAGGGTATGGTATGGTTGGGGTACATCCCTAAAAAAATTATTTCTTATAATTTTTAGTAACGAATTATATCTAACAATTAAAAAATTAAATGGAAAAAAATAATTAATGGTGTAGTTAATTACGAATCCAATCTATATACCAAGTTCAATGAAAAAGCTAGGTACAAATAAGAGTTTATTGTCATTGATCTAAAGAACCTACACATCCAAGGTTGATAAGTTAGAGAAAAAAATCCCATCAAGTTAATTTCATCTTTATATAAAAGGAAGAATTCTTCTTACGAAGGTATGGCTAGAGTGTATAGTAGGTACCTATAGAAGAAAAAAATTCGGTACCATGCAAAACACCAGTATGAGTAAGACATGCTTTTTGAAGTACCCATGCTTCATAAGTTATGTTGTAGAATTCAGCTTTATGAATGAACTAGGAACAAGAATAATTTCTTGCACAACAATTGTCATAGAGATCATTTACCTTAAATGAAATGTCGTGAATGCGATTATCAGCTATTTCCTCACTCAGTTACATCCAGCTCCCAAAGATAATCTGGGTGAAACACTTTGGGGAGGATATACTTCCAAATAAATATGAGTAGAAAGAATGGCAAGGGGAACAATATCCCAAATATTGGTATACACGTCACAACAAAACATAATTGCAGATAGGCGATTTGGAATAGCATAAACATAGCAGTAAGTATTACTGAGTATTACTGAAGGGAACTAACTTAACGAATGAAGCATGATATCCTTCTAGGATTCTATCAAATAATGATTTAGTATCACTGGAATGAAATGCAAGAGATTAAAACACAAAATCGACAATATTATTGAGTTTTAACATTAATAACTTATTTGTAAAGTCACTTCAATCCGATCGAGGTGGTGAGTACTTCTCTTGTGATTTTGATAAATATTTGTTGGATAATGAGATTTTATCTAAATTATCAACACTAAGTATGCCTCAGCAAAATGTATGGCTAAAAGAACAAACCAGACTCTTTTAGACGTGGTAAGATCTATGATGAGTTATTTTAATCTACCAAAGTTTCTATGAGGATATACTTTAGAAACAATGGCTTATATTCTAAATTCAATTCCAATTGAGTCAGTCTCGAACACTTCTGTAGAGTTGTGGACTGGTCAAAAGACTAGTATACAACACTACAAGATATGGGAATGTCCAGTGTATGTGCATAAGGGAAAGACTAAAAAGTTGAATACTAAGTCAAAATTATGTTATTTCATAGGATATGCTAAAGAAACTAAAGACTAGTTATTTTATAATCATAGAGAAAGATAGTATTAGTTAGCACTAATGATATTTTTCTAAAGGACGATTATGTGATGGAACAGAAGACAAATAATAGATTTTGTCTTAGGGAGTTCTCTTATACTTCCACAGAGCTATTAGTAGGAAGTTTTAATCCAAAGTAGGATGTTCAAGATACTATTACTTCACCACATTTAGATACACTAGAGCCACGTCGTAGGAGGAGGAATGTCAGGACTCCTGATGTAAAATCCCTAAACTTTAAAATATTTAATTTCTTTAAGTAATACATAAAGTATACGATGTATACAAAATATGTACAATACACATTTTTTATGTGAAATTAATGTATGTTACATTTTAAGTATTAAGTAGGACTTTTTAAAAAATTATAAAAACTTGAATTTGTACCTGAAAATTTTTTCTGTTAAAGTGTAATAGAAAAATGGATACGTATTAAGCATGTATGACTAAACCATGTGGATCAATATGGACCACATAGTGGTGTAACTTACCCCATAAGGCATTATGAAAAATGACCACACAAGGCCCAAAGGTCAAATCACATCCACTCCCCAACCCCATCACTATCCCAGCATTTCTATTAGGACTAGACATTTCACATAGCGAGAGAAAAGAGAAAAAGAAGAAAAGAAAAAAGGGAGAAAGAAGAAAAGAGAAAAAATATAGAGAGAGAGGAAAATAAAAAAAGGAGAAAAAAATCAAAGACATGAAGAACACGAGTTCGAGTTAATTTCACGAGGTAACCTCACTAATCTTTCTATTTCTTTTACATTTTTTAGCTTAGAGAATGGTCTAAATGCTCTAGGATTGAGTGATATACTCTATCCTAGTTAAAGTTAAGAAATACATTAAAAATACAGCACAAGGATGCCATTTTAGGATCAAGAATCAAACTAAAGTTACGCCATATTTTTGTTTCAAAATTATAGTCAGCATTTTTGGCAAAACTCCCTTATACAAAAAACTTTTGAGTTGATTCAAGTGTTGTAGAATTGGTACTTTAAATGCCTACAAGTTTTCTTGTAATAGCATTTTTTCAATTTTAAGGTTAGAGGGCCTAAAACAGGCTTAGAAGTCAGGACAGAAAAATGAAGTTAGCAGTTTTTTCCCTGCTGGACCGCTTAGGATTTTCTTGGATTGGTAAAGAAATATGTTTAGGTCCTAATCTTGTCTAGATTGGTCGGGATTTTCCTAGACCAGTAGAGAAATATGTTTAGGTATTGACTTTGTCTAGACCGGTCGAGATTTTCCTAGACTGGTAGAGAAATATATTTAGGTATTGACCTTGTCTAGACCGATTGGGATTTTTTTGAACCGGTAGAGAAAATATGTTTAGGTACTGACCTTAGCTGGACCGATAGAGACTTGGTTGGACCAGTCAGGATTTTTTCTGAACTAGTTGAAATTTTTTTGGGCTAGTTAAAGCTTGACAAACCCTATTTTTTTAACACCCAAATGTCCACACTTAGCTAAATTTTGATGAAAAATATTTTTTCAGTAAACTTTTCATGTAAACCTCGTTCGAGAATCTCATTTTACTATGCACTTATCCAACCATAGTCTTTAAACTATTCATTGAAATTAATGATACGTATAGAAAATCGATCCGGTTAGCCTAAGGAACAAGACAAATGAGTGTAGCAAGATACTTACACAAGCAAGTAACTTTAATCTCTAAAGTAGAGTAAATTACTCTTTTATACTACGATATATGCATAAAATTATATTGTGTTATGCAAATCAAATTCATGGATTAAATAAGAATCTTTCGAAAAGATTTTGTACGTATATGCCTATGTACCTTATGTTTTTACCTTTCGGGAAGGTATTTGAAGTCGGAGCACGAGACCTATGGGGGGTGGATCTATATGATAAGGGCGAACGGTCATAGCATATAATGTATGTTTCAAGAATCACGTTGATTATTATATGCATGGTCAAATGATAAGTTTAGCATGAACTATGACATATGATACCTGACTAAGGGCGGACACAAGTATTTGCATGAATTTTCAACATGTTTCAAACTATCAAATGTTTTATGCTTACGCTACGATTATGACTTGTTACATGCATCTACCATAATATTTTCATGTCTTCGATATTATATCAAAACCTATGTTAAATATTATGGTTATACGCTAAGTAAATGTGCTTAGGAACATTGTTTCTAATAATATTTCAAAAAATAAAGACAAGTAAGCAGAGTAGATCGATAGAGTCCCACATTTTGAAGTTCATTGAACAATGTAAACCTTAAGTGATACTTGTCAGATTATGTAACAAGAACATGAATTCATGTAGGGTAACCCGAACTAGAATGTCCAAGGTCATTTGAACATGTATGCATGTAAGATTAAGTTTATATATGTAATGATAAGATAGGTATAGTCTCTCTACCGATATGGGCATGTATCTTGAAGGCAAGAATTTAATGTTAATTTTCTATTGGCTCCAAAAATAAATATAAATGTTTCACTTCCGCACACAAAAAGAAGAAAAAAATAAAGGAAAAATGACAAAGGAAATCGGTGTGACATCGTCCAGCACCGCGTGGAGCCTTGCGGGCATCTGAGGGTCGTCACACCTGACAGGTTCATGTTTCTAGGAGAGGCTCTCTCTAAAGAACATGATCTAGATCTTATTAACTATAATGAGGCCATTTCTGACAAAGATTCGGGAATTTGGCAAAGTGCTATGAAAGTTAAGATGGAGTTTATACTCTAATCATGTCTGGAAACTTGTAGAATCACCTGCCAATGTTAAAACCATTGGTTGTAAGTTAGTCTACAAGAGGAAAAGACAACCCGATGGTTCTATAAAGACTTTTAAAGCTAGATTGGTGGCCAAAGGATTTATTCAAAAAGAATAAATTGATTATGAGGAAACGTTTTTACTAGTTGTCATGTGCTTAAGTTAATTCGAGTTCTCTTGTCCATTGCAACACACTTTGATTATGAAATTTGACAAATGGATGTCAAGACTACATTTTTGAATGACAATCTTGGGGAAGACATATATATGATGCAGCTAAACGATGTCATAGCTAAAAGACAAGAGCATATGGTATGTAAGTTGCATAGGTTCATATATGGACGTAAGTAAGCCTTCTAAAGTTAGAACATTGGTTTTGATCAGACAATCAAATCTTTTGATTTTGAACAAAATACAAATGAATCATGTGTCTATAAGAAGTGCGAGTTAATTGTGTTGATATTTTTTTGTTTTATAAATAGATGATATTCTACTCATTGGGAATGATTTATGGGCGTTATCTACTATTAAATTCTGGTTGACAAATCAATTTGATATAAAAGACTTGGGAGAAGTCAACTACATTTTAGAGAGTATGTAGTAGTTAACGAAGTAGCTAAATAGGCAATGGCTTAAAAAATTTCTCTTGGAGCTGAGTCTAGTTTCACAAGCTCAACTATCCGTTATACTTTATTGTGATAATAATGGGGTCGTTGCTCAATCTAAAGATCTTAAGAATTATAAGGGTGAAAAACATATAAAATAGAAATATCACCTCATTAGGGAGATAACGGCATGGAGACATCGTAGTTACTAAGGTTGCATTGGCAGACAACCTAACAAATCCTTTCACTAAGGCTTTAACTTCTAATGTATTTTAGCTTCATGTGGATAGGATAGGTTTTAGATGTGACATTCTTTGGACATGAGTACAAGTGGGAGTTTGTTGGGAATAGTATACTCACATGTTCAAATATTTAATTATTATTTGGAATAAAAATTTATTTTATCATATAATTAGATGTTGTTCTATTATATCACTAGATAATATGGATATTATTATCATATATCATTAGATGATATGTCCCTAAGTTATCTAGTGATATGATATATGTGTGAAAATGAGATTTATACATGGGAGTTATTAATTGTTGATCCCAACAACTTTATTGAGTTCGTAGTCGGTGATAAGATTGGACGTCTTATCTGTCAAGACTATAATATTGTTAATCTCTATATGATTGGATGGTTTATCTCAATCATTAAAGTAGATGACTCTGGATTAAAGTATTGATATATTGGGAATATACTGAACTGAATCATCGTAAAAAAGTATATCATATAAAACTATCATTTTATAATAAAATCTTACATTTACTATTTGCAATTGACTCTCAATCCTAAAAGAATGGTGAACTCAAGTTCTTCACATTGTTCACTTTGATTTACCAATAAGTGAGACTTATTGAGGTCGACACCTCAGTATCTTGGGCAGTTATTGTCAGGTTTGTGGGAATACTTAATTCTTAAAATTGAATCTCACTCTCTTCTAAGAGAGAACAGGTATCACTTTTGATTTAATTTATTAATTTAGTCATTGAAATCAAGATCTGGTCTTTTTGGTAGATTGTTTATTGAAATGAATACTTATTATTTTGGTGACTAAATGGAAAATAAATTATGAATCATAACAGTTTGAAATAATTTGGATTTGATGACGCTTAATTAATACAAAATTAATCTTTGGCACCCATGAAGAGGGGTTTTAATTATGGTATTAAAATAGGGATGAAGGTTTTTTAGTCATTTTACTTTGGAGTGCAATCCAATTATTTAATAAAATTAATTTGAATTAATTAAATTACTAAATTAAGTTATGAGATAATTAAAACTTTTAGTAGTTTAATTGAAGTCAAACTAGGACTCTCTAAAATCTCTATCCTTACCCTAATTAGAGACGTAACCTATATATATAATATGTGGGCTACCAATCCTAAATATTAATTCTCTGCATAATTTTTTTAGATAAATAAATTTGAGAGCTCGCTTTCTAGAAGGATTGGTTAGGGTTGAGGAAAAAAGGGAGAAGATTAAATGATATAAGAAGCTAAAAAAATAATTCTAAAGTGTTTATGATTATGGTTTGATAAAAAACAAGTTTTGAGAAAAATCTACGCAGCAATCTGTTAGTGTTCAAGCGGTTGAACTTTTCTTCAATCGGTCAAACGTGTACGTGTCAAGGCAACAACTACAGGAACCTATAGGCACGGCAAAGTAGCAACTGCAGGAACTCGTAGGCATGGCAAGGCAACAATTGCAGCAACTCGCAGGCACGACATGGTAACAGTGACGATAAAGGAATTTGGGGTTCAGCCTTGATTCAATCTCGTATAAATTAAGGTATATCTAACCCTATCTTTATTCATGTTATGTACGTTTTACATGGCCTTAAGATCTGAAAGAAGGAAAAATTATAAAAAAATATGTTTTTGCTGTAAGATATGATCCCCTTCACTCACCATGCTCAAAAGAATTTGGTTTCTTCTTTCAGCAGCATCATTCTACTAAGACATATCTGGTGCTTATAATTAAGATAAAATTACATTATCTAATAAATACTTATCGAAGACACTAAAGAGGTACTCGCAACCTCGATTGGATCGAAGTGACTTTATGTTCTTATCTAGTCTTTTTTCTGTTACTGTGCAAAATTCTTTAAACTTTTCAATTGCTTCAGATTTACAGTACAATAGATAAACATAACCATATTTTAAAAATTATCAATAAAAATAATGAAATACTCGAAGCCCTGTCTAGCCCTAACACTTATGAGTCCAAACACATTTATATGAACTAACTTTAATATACATTTGGATCTATTTCCACTTGTAGTAAAAAGACTTTTGGCCATTTTTCTTCCAAACATGATGCAAAAGCAGGTAAGGGGTGTTGAATAGTAAAAGAGGACAAATAGACCTCTTTAACCAATCTATCAATCGTTTTTAAATTAGTATAACCAAGTCTTAGATGTCAAAGGTACGTTGGATTATTAGATGAAATATTTCTTTTAAGTGCTAAGTTCTGTGATTTTTTATTTAGCTTAGTGTCATGTATCTCATACATCTTAGGAGTAATTAAATAGAGACCGTCAACTAATTTTTTTGACCATATAAAAGATTCATTTAATTTAATAGAAACATCATTATTAAATAAAATAAAATATCCTTATTTAAACAAATCAAAAATTGAAATCAATTTTTTTTTAATGCTAGGCACAAATAAGCAGTCATTTAATACTACTGTTTTATTTGAAAGAAAAAATAATTCTACTACTATAATAGGCATTGCAACATCTCTTACTTCCAAGCTCAGATGCAATGTAATCTCACCATCACTTAGCTTCTTGATTTTTCAAAATCCCTATGACGTATTACAAATGTGATTAGTTTTTACACATCAGGAACTTGAAGTACTCGCAATAAAGTTTACTTCAATAACTAGTAATTCGGTCATACATGAGTTCTTTGCTTGAGCTAGATAGGTTAAACAGTTCCTATTCCAATGACCTGCACCCCCACAATGGAAACATTTTCCTTTAGATTTGGGATCATTCATTTTCTTTCCTTTGCCAATTTTCGATTTGAACTTAGAATTTTGTTAGGGTTACTTGGAATTTTTTCCTTTTTCGCTTACCTTTTCCTTTGGAAAAAGGTTAGAAAAATGAAGTTTTTTCCACATTATTAACACTAGGATGGCTTTTGATAATACCCTCCACTATTTGTAATGCATTTAGAAGCTCAAAAAATATAAAATCAATTGTGTTCATACTACAATTAAGCTTAAACTAATTAAAAGAATCAAGCAGCGACTCAAGAATAATACCAATTCGAGATTCACCATCAATCTCACCGCCAAGGATCTCTGAAGTATTTAAATGATCAAACATTTTTAAAACATAACCTCTGACAGGAGTTCCTTTAGCCATCTTAGTGTTCATTAGTGCTCTCATGGCAATTTGCCTAGCAGGTCACCCTTGTTCTCCAAACATTTCTTTCAGACTTATGATCATATTCCTAGTACTCAAATAATCTTTTAGCTGATGTTGTAAAACCAAAGACATTGAAGTTAAAATATAGCAACGTGCCATCTCATCATCTTTAATCCATTTTTCATATCTTTCTAAATCCAGCCTTGATGCATTAATAGCGGGAAGATCTAGAGCTTCCTTAGTTAAAACATACTTGTACCCTTCCGTAGTGAGTACAATATTCAGATTTCTCTTCCAATCTACATAATTAAGTCTAGTCAACTTATTTTGATTTAGAATGATTGAAAGTAGATTAAACAACATTTGAAAATTATAAAAGAAATCATGCATAAACATGAATACATATAAATTAAACACTTGTTTTCATTATAATATAATGGTATCCTCGTTTCACTGTAATATGAATGTATCAGGATCTCAACCAAATAAATAACACACTTCCTTGTGGAAGTCAATGTCATCTTAGTTGATTAGGAGGACAATCATATCCATGATGATTTTACCATCTAAACATCTTATGTTAAATAAAATCATAATACCTAATCTCATTTGGTCTTTAATGTTAATGACTACACTTCATGGGGAGAATATCATTCCCTTTCGATTGAGTGCATACCATCATCTAGATCAAAAGACAAACGTTGTGAATATAGTTTCTTTGGAGAAATCACTTTTCACATTATTTTTCCTCAATACTATTCTTAGAAGCCCAATCTTGTTACCAACAAGAATAAACATTCTCCCTATAGAGGCCACACTAGAGACATCAAAAGTTCAACCAGTTGAAAAAAAAGTTTTTGCAAAAAATAATCTCGCTGCCTATAAGGAGGGTGTTTATTCTTGTTGGTTACAAGATTGGACTTCTTAAGATAGGATTGAGGGAGATGGGGTGAAAAGTTATTTTCCAATGAAAACTCTATTCACAATGGTTGTCTTTTGATTCTAGATGATGGTATACTGATATTCTCCTCACGGAGTTTAGTCATTAACTTTTGAAGACCAAGGGAGATAGGGTATTATGATTTTATTTAATATGAGATGTCTGGATGGTAAAATCATAATGGATATAATTATCCTCCCAATCAGATAGATAATATTGAGTTTCCCACGGAGGCGTGTTATTTATTTGATTGAGGTCCTGTTGCATTCATAGTATTGTGAAATTAGGATACCACTATATATGAAAATAAGAGTTTAATTTATTTGCATCCATGTTTATGTATGATTTATTTATGATTCTTAGAATTCGTTTAATCCACTTGCAATCATCATAAATTAAAATAAGATGACTAGACTGAATTAAGTAAACTAGAAGAGAAATCTGAACATTGTACTTACTGCGAAATGGTACAAATATGTTTTAACTGAGAAATATACAGATCTTTCCAAAACCAATGCACCTAGAGTGGATTTAAAAAGATATAAAAAATAGTTTAAAACTGATGAGATGACATATTGCTATATTTTAGCTTTGATGTCTTCTCTTTTACAACATCAAGTAAAAGATTATTTGAGTGCTAGAGATATGATCATTAGCCTTAAAGAGATGCTTGAGGAACAAGGGCAACCTGCTAAGCAGATTGTCATGA
>CM018909.1:7913250-7915750 GCA_009663005.1 Actinidia chinensis | reverse complement strand
AAACTACCATGAAATCATGATATCTTGACATAAACAGTGAAAAATTAATACCTCTGTTCATACTTTTGAGCCTTTCTTCTATTGTCGGAGCATGATATTCCTTTTAAGGAATGACATACAAAAATTGGGACAGTTCATTTCATTTCATGATTTATGGCACATAGGGGACAATACAATGGCACTCATTTCATTAGAAGACCACAAATATCGAGTCTTATTCCATTGAACCTTAATTGAGCTTAAACATGTGCAAAACCCATCAATTTCATAAGCCTGGAGTTTAGGACAATAGCATGAGTAGAGAGTTTTAAAGGGGATGAGGTTTAAATGATTAACTAAGGGGTAGATCTGTGAAAAAAAATCAAGTTTGGGAATACTGAAGGAGTTCAACCAATTGAAAAAAAATTCTCAATCGGTTGAGCAAGAACAAAGAGTTTATCAAATTAAGCTCAACCAGTTAAACTTTTTGTGTTCAACCGGTTGAACATCGCAGGAGGCAGAAGACCGATTAAAATTGTAGCTTTAAAAATAAAAGAGCAACCCTAAAATCAGCCACCAAGCTTAAATCTCTCCATCTTTCTCTCTCTTTAAACCTAAAACCCTTAAAGCCCTCCAAGGAAAAGCTTTTCTCTCTTAAAAAGGGGACATCCATCTTCTACCATTGTTAAAGATTTAAAAATGGTAATACATAATCTCACACATATTCACTTTATTTTGAGATTTTACTTTAATTTTTTTGTTGCAAAGCTTCACATTTACCTTCTAAATACTAAAAAATCACAAATCTACAAAGAACCCACCCATATTTGCTTTATTTTTGCACCTTCGCATTCCATATCAAAACCCCCAAAAAAACACCCTTTTAGATGGCCCGACTGTTTATGGAAAATGATCAGATTCTTTCGGACATGATGGTCGTGATTCTCTTGGCAATGGTGCTTTTTATGGCAAGAAAATAGGCCACCAGAAAGAGAGACGGGGGTGATGATGAGGGAACCTCTAGGGAAGGGTGCGCTGGGAAAAGAAAAAGGAATGTGACAAGGAATATGGAGGCTGATGTAAAGCCAGAGGAAGAGGAAACTACATAAGCTAAGTATAGAAAAGCCAAGGCCAAAAAATAGAAGGAAGCATGGTATGCTTCTATACCAAAGAGGGGTGTGACTTGTGAGAGACATGTTTTGAAGGAGCAGATAGATAATTGTAATTCGTATTTGGAAAATCAAGGGTTGAGTTTTTTCATTGAAAATGTAGATGGATATTATCGATCGGTGGTGAAAGACTTTTATAAGTTCATGAAAATTTTAGGGTCGAGAGATACAATCACGAGTAAGATGAGAGGAAAAAAATGTTATCATAACTCCTAACACTATTGCCTCTTACCTTGGCCATGTTCGACCCTCTGCAAGAACTGTCCAATACCACCGAGAGAGTTACCCTTGAAGCAGTGGAGAAGTATTCTAGCACAACCTATGTAGAGCCAGAGGTTGAAGAAGACTCAGAGGAGGAAGAAGACCCGGAGGAGGTCTTAACCTATGGTGCAATGCGTATAGTAATAGTACTTGTTTTGTTTTTAATTCCTTTTACTATTTTTGATTAGTAGTATTAGTTACTAGTACAATGGGTCGAATGGCAACAAATTTTTGGGTAGACTTCCATACCGCGTTGTTAGTTGCCATCCCTTTTTGGTCTAACCCATTTTTCTTGGCACCAAGGTCATTATAATCTTAAAAGTCCATGTTAACTCTAACAATGCCTTTAGTCATGAATTGAATTGAACAACTTATGGTTCTTATGATCTTTATGCTTATACGTTTGTGCATTCTCCTCATTGATGTTAGAATAGATGTAGATTCTTTTTCTAGAGCATTGTTTAAGCATGAAAATGTTTGGATTCCTATCAAATCATGCTTATAGGGGTTATGCCTAGTTCTTATTGCGCAAATTCTTTGTGACATACCCCTCATGAGGATTAAAGTTGAAATACAATTTGAATATATGATGTGAATGAATGGTATGTTCAATTGCGCTTGAAAGAAATTGTTTTATGAAGTTGTAATTAAATCTGGCCTATAGCAGAATTTCTCAAATTTTTGTATCAAATAATCTAATTGTATAAGTCTAAAGCATACCAATTTGTCAAAGCTACTGATTGAGTCAGTTTTTTTGTTGATATTAATTTGCTATGAGACTAGCAAAACTCAAGTCATTCACACATTAAAATGCTAAGTTATTAGTCAATTCCCCTACAATTTAGCATCATTGCGCTTATTATCCATTTGAGTTAACCACTGTTTGGCGCAAGCATTGTAAATGGGTTTTGTATGTCAATTAGAGCGTTAAAAAGATCAAAAGAGCATGGAGCACGGCTTGGCTCAACCGGTTGAACTACCAATGTTCAACCAGTAAAACTGAAGCAGAGACACCAACCTCTTTACCTTAATTGGTTGAACAATTTTTGTTCAACAAGTTGAACAAATCCAGAGGCATGAAGAAGAAGCCC
>CM018909.1:7860750-7865750 GCA_009663005.1 Actinidia chinensis | reverse complement strand
GTCAAATTCATTCGGAAGAAAAAATATCATTTTTTATATTGAAATGCATTTCTGATGAAGGGACCTTCTAAAACCGATTGCAGCCCAAAATTACGAGAATGATACATTGAAAATCCAACAATATAAACGGTTTTTTTTGGTCATGATTGGTGTGCAGTCTTATGACTACTATTGTCAATTAGAAGGAAAATTTAAGAACTCTTTTTATAATGCTGATACGAACAGTAGGATTTCATGGCTCACAAATCATCATTTTCACCAAATCAAAAATCAGCGTATATCGGCAATCGCGTGATTAGATCACATTTAACGATCCTAAGCATTAAAGGACTTACAGTGACCACTCGAGCATCATCTGAGTTTTGTTGGGTGATCGGGAAACTGTCTAATCTATGACATATTACAGAATAATCAATTGTAATTAAAAAAGTATCGATAGATATTTCAGCAGATCAAAAGTATCATTCAAATAAAAATTTTGTTCGCATCAAAAGTATTATAACTCAATTGAGCCCAAATTTTTACGAGAACGAATTAATCAAATACCACAAAAAAAATCAACGGATCGATCACATGATTGTGGATGCATGACTTATATATTCAGGTACAATATAAGACTTAGTTTGTTAATAATTGTATGAAACAATCGATTTTTAAGGTCATACCAAGTCAATTCGTACTACGTTCAATCCCCAAATTATTGGGATTTCACATTTTGATGATTTCATCATTGTTACAAAAATCGAAGATCATCGATGTTGACATCCACATGACGGATAAAATTTAATGCTCCTAGTATCAAAGTCTGATACTAGAAATCTTCGCCGCCATTGAGTTTTATTTCGGTGAGCGAAAAAAAATTTCGTCACCATTCGTTTTAAAATATTTGGATGATAAATAAGTTTACTCAAAAGAAAAACACTTTCCTTTTGTGAAAAATATTTTCGTCACCTATTTGTTTCAAGTAATTTAGTGATGAAACATGTTTTCCACATGCAAAATTAATATATTTGGTGACAAAATAACTTTTACTCACGCAAACACTTACATGTGTAAGAATATTTTCATCACCATGTTTAAAATAATTTGGATGATGAAATAAGTTTACTCACACAAACACTTTCCCCCCCCCCTTTTGTGAGAAAACATTTCCGTCACCTATTGTTTGCAAGTTAATTTATTGATGAAAAACCATGTTCCTCTTCAAAAATTAAGCATGGGTGACAAAACAACTTTTCTCAACGTAACATTTACCAAACAACTTTCCCACGTAAACAATGACCTTTGTGAGGAAATTTTTTATCACCTATTAGTTTATATTAATTGGGTGACAAAAAAGTTCCTCACGCAAATATTTGTTCTTTTATGAGAAATTGTTTTCGTCATCTATCATTTCAATGAATTTGTGACCAAAATATATTCTCATGCAAAATTAAGAAAATTGGGTGACAAAATTAATTTTTCTCACGCAAACACTTACCTTTTGTAAGGAAATTTTTCATCAAATCGTTTAAAATAATTGGATAACGAAAAAAAATTTCCTCATGCAAAAACACTTCTTGTGTGAGAAAAGTTTTCTTCATCTATTGGCTTCAAGTTTTTAATGTATTACAGTGAAATGGAGGGAACATATTAGTGACGGAAAAAAATAAGTCATCACCTAAAATATTTTTGATTCAATCGTTTAGTGACGAAATTTATGTTTTCCTCAGACAATATATGGTCACAAAAGAAATTTCGTCACCTTATATTTTTGTTCCCTCCTAATTGATGATGATATAAATTTTTTCTCACAAAATATGCATATTTAGTGACAAATTTTACCTTTATCATGGGCATTCGTCACGTTTCACATTTTTGTTGTAATGACCCCAGATCGCGTTCATAAGCTTTTCATAATCCTGAATCACCCTATCTTACAAAAAACGAAAGAGTTCCTCAGATCAAAATGCATCCACTACATAGAGAAAACTTCTTTAATCACAGAAAAGAAGACTAATGTCTATAAGGCCATGCCTTGGGACTTAAAGAATGAGGGGCGAATATACCAAAGATTATCAACAGAAATTCAAGAAGAGATACGGAAACATGAAAGTCTACATTGATGACATGCTAGTACGAGCCTAAAGAAGATGCTCATGTCGCCCATTTGGAAAAGACATTTGGTATTCTTCGGAAAACACTCGTATGATGCTAAACCCCTCCAAGTGCATTTCTGGCTATCATTTGGAAACTTCCTAGGCTTCTTAGTACTAAATGAGTATTAAGGTAAATCCTGGGACTAGATTAAAGCTCTGCTCTCAATGAGATTGCCTAGGGAATATATATGAAGTGCAACAATCTGATCGGGCGAGTAGTGCTTAAACAGGTTTATTCAAAATTAGAGGAAAATGTTTGCCATTCTTTAGATTTGGAGGAAGAACATGCCTGTGGTGGATAGATGAGTCGGAGATGCGTTTCAGCAGTTGAAACAGATATGGGGTCACCACTTACTAACTATTCCACAAACATGGACGAGGAGCTCATCCTATATTTATCCGTGTTGCCTACCATGGTGAATGCAGTCTCTCATCAAGGAAGAAGATAAAGTACAAAGGCCAATTTACTATGTAAGTAAGGTCCTCCTAGGGGTAGAGACCAGGTACTCAAAAATCAAGAAGCTCGCCTATGCCCTTATAATAGTAGCAAGAAAACTTTGCCACTATTTTCAAGCACATCCTATTGTTGTATTCTCCAATGACCTGATACCTCTAGGCCATTACTCAAGTGGTCCATTGAGTTGAGCGAATTCCACATCAACTGTTGACCAAGAATGGCAATCAAGGCCCAAGCATTGACTGATTTCATAGCTGATTTCACGTATAAAGTTGTTCGAAGTACCGAGATAGAAGCCCCAGTAAAGCAAAACCAAGATGATGATCTCACTAGGTGGAAGTTATTCGTGGATGGGTCGTTCAACTACTGACTGTGGTGCGGGACTTGTTCTCCAAACCCCTTAAGGAAAGCAAATTGAATATGCTATACGTATTGGGTTTAAAGCCACCAAAATCGAGGCAAAATATGAAGCACTTCTCACTGGTTTAAGGGTCGCAACCAAGTTGAAAGTAGAATTCTTAGACGTCTATAGTGATTCTTGACTTGTGATGAATCAAGTCCAAGGTGATTACCTCATCAAAGATCTCTGAATGATGGCCTACCTAGATGAGGTGAAGGCCATGTCAATGAAGATCAAAGATTTCAAGATTTGCCAAATTCCCAAAGAAGAGAACAAGAAAGTAAATGCCCTAGCTAACCTAGCCTTAGCCTTTGATTTCATCTCGGATAAGAGTGTTCCTCTGGAATTCTTCCCAAACCCAAGCATTGATATTGCCAAAATCGTCTGTCAAGCAACAATGAACCCGACATGGATGGCCGACATCATCGCATATCTTAAAGATGGCGAGCTACTGTTAGATAAACTCCAGGCATGACAAATTCAATATCGATCAACTAGATTTTGCCTCATCCACGGGACATTGTATAAGAGGTCTTTTTCAGGACCACTCATGAGATGTCTCCGACATGAGGAATCATATTCGTACTTAGGGAGATTCATGAAGGCATCTGCGGAAATCATTCAAGGGCGAGATCATTGGTTAGAAAAACAATTCGCCAAGGATACTTTTGGCCTTACATGGAACAATATGCAGCGGCATTCATAAGAAAGTGCAACAAAGGTTAAAAGTTTGCTTCGGTTAGTTGTCTTTCCCCTGTCGAGATGGTTCTAATGACCAGCCATGGCCATTTGCTTAATGGGGGATAAACGTGATTGGACCTCTACCTCAAGCTCCATTATAGAGAAAATTATTGATTGTCGCCATAGACTACTTCACGAAGTGAGTGAAAGTAGAACCTCTCGCCAAAATCATTTAAGAGGTTAGGAATTTTGTTTGGAAGAACATTGTTTGACGATTTGGAATTCCAAAGGTTATAATCTCTGACAATACAAAGTAGTTCGACAATGATGGATTCAAACTATTTTATTCAAAAATCACCATCTCTAACTATTTTTTATCGCCAAGTCATCCTCAGGCAAATGGTCAAGTAAAAATCACTAATAGAACAATCTTAACGAATCTGAAGGCAAGGTTAGAAAAATCCAAAGGCAAATGGGCAGAAGACCTTCCAAGTAGGCCTACCATACGACGAGCAGAATCCCAACTGGCGAGATGCCATACTTCCTAGTGTATGGGATAGAGTCAGTCATACCAATGGAGGTAGGAGTGCCTAGCTTTAGAATTTTGAATTTTGACAAGGAGAACAATAGAGCAGAACTAAGGCCTAACCTTGATCTCCTTGCCGAAAAGAGGGAGAAAGTTGAGGTGTGCCAAGTTGCCTACAAGTATCAAGTCACCAAGTACTATAATAACCAAAGGGTTAAGCTCAGATCATTTATGTCTAGCGATCTAGTCTTGAGGAAAGTCATTTTATCAGAACCTAATGCTGGGAAGCTCGACCATAAGTGGGAAGGTCCCTAACGAGTTGTCAAGGTGACCAGGCCAAGAACTTATTGGCTAGAAGACATGAAAGGTAAGGTCTTACCTCACCCCTGTAATGATGAACACTTGAAAAAATTACTACCAATAGTTCTTTTGGTCGCCAATTGATTGAGGTTGCCTAAATAGTGTTATTTATTTTTTCCAAATTCTATCTTACGATGTGATCGCCAATTTCCATGTAATTATGTTTATTTAAATAAAATCACCAAGTTTTCCAACTCAAATTTGTTCTCATCGCCTGATATTAAGGTCACCAAAATAGTTTGTTGCCAATTTTAAAATAGGATGTCGCTAGTTTCTCCATTTAATTAGATTAATTCAATCAAATTAATTCTAAACAACTTATTATTGTCACTAATGTGGAGATCATTATATCACCGGTTTGATTAATATCGCTTACCTAACTTTCTTTTTACTCGCCAAAAAGATGCAAAAATGATTGAGAATTATATCCTCCAATTA
>CM018909.1:7820750-7823250 GCA_009663005.1 Actinidia chinensis | reverse complement strand
GGACACTAGAGCCCCATGTAGTCGAACAATCTCTTTCACATAGGCAAGGACCATTTGGTCCGTAGATTACGTATTCTTGGTCAGAATAAAATGTGTTGAATTCACCAAACGATTGACTATTACCCAGACTGAATTGTTCCCCTTCGTTGTACGAGGAAATCCGATAATACAATCCATTGGTCTTCCCACTTCCACTTTGACACTAGTCATGGTTGAAGAAGTCTCGCTAGCTTCTGTCATACTACCTTGATCCGTTGATACAACAAACATCGATTGACGTACTCCTTGATATCTCATTTCATACCTATCCACCAATACATTTTTTTCAAATCCTGATACATCTTCATCATCCCAGGGGGGATTGTCCACTTAAATTTATGTTTCTCCTCCATTGTTACTACTTGAGGTCAAAAAAATTAGGTACACAAATATTATTCTAGGTCAGAACTATACACCTATCGTTATACGGCAAACACGGTTGACATACCCTTGATATCTTGTTTCATACCCATTCCACCTACTTTGTTTTAAGATCTGATACATCTTCTCATCCTAGGGGGGATTGTCCACTTAACTTATGTCCCCTCCATTATTTGCTGCTTAAGTCGGAAACATTAGATACAACAAATCCATCCAAAATGAGGGACACCGTCATATCTTGAATTCCAATGGGTGCGTTGCCTGGACTACCAAAATCTTTTGAGTAAATATCCTCCATTTGCTTAAGCTTGATTTCGTTTAAGATCGCTGGTTCTGTAATAATTATTGCACATAGGCCTTCTCGTCCCCAAGTTATTATTTTAGCTCTACCCATTTCGTTTAGTTTCCCCGTTGCCTTCCGACTCATTGCATTTGTTACATTTTTGACTTTCCCAAGATAGTATTGAATGTCAAAGTCGTAGTCCATCATTAGCTACAACCATCTTCGTTGTCTAAGATTCAGTTCCTTCTGTGTATAAATGTACTTTAAGCTTTTGTAATTGGTGTAGACCTCACATCTTACCCCGTAAAAGTAGTAGAATCTTCAAGACAAATATGACTGCTACTAGCTCCAGGGCATGAGTTGGGTAGTTTTTCTTGAATGGCTTCAATTGGCGTGATGCATAAGCAATGACTCTCCTATGTTGAATTAGGATGTATCACAACCATTGGTGTGATGCATCATTATAGACGGAGAATCCCTTGGTGCCTTTTGGTAGTACGAGTATTGGTGCTGTGGTAAGCCTCTTCTTCAACTCTTGGAATCCGCGTTCACGTTTCTCCATTTAAATAAATGATTCTCCCTTACGAGTCGAGTCAATGGTATCGCCATTTTGGAGAAGTCTTGGACGTACCTCCTATAATAACTAGCAAGACCCAAAAAGCTTTGAACCACTAACACCGTCGTCAGTTGAGGCCGATATACAATTGCCTTAACCTTCTACAGATCTATCGAAATGTCATTACCATTGATAATGTGCCCAAAGAATACTACACTATCGAGCCAGAATTCACATTTTTTTAATTTGACATATAGCTTCTGATACTTCAACGTCTACATCACGATCTTCAAATGTTTGGCATGTTGATCTTCATCTTTTGAATAAATAAGGATGTCATCGATAAAGACGATCGAGAACTCGTCCAAGTAATCTTTGAAAATTCAATTCATCAGGTCCTTGAATGTTGTTGGCACATTGGTTACTCCAAATGGCATTACAAGGAACTCGTAATGTCCATAACGGGTTCAAAATACTATCTTCTCAATATCCTCCGACTTCACCTTGGGTTGATGGTATCCAGAATGCAAGTCAATGTTAGAGAATACTCGAAACCCCTGTAATTAGTCAAACAGATCATCGATTCTGGATAATGGGTGCTTGTTCTTGATTGTAAATTTATTCAACTCGCGGCAAACTATACATAGCATCATTGTCTCATCCTTCTTTTTACAAATAATATAGGCACTCCCTACGGCGACGAACTCGGTCAGAGAAAACCATTGTCTAATAATTCTTGCAGTTGTATTTTTAACTCCTTCAATTTGTAGGATCCATATGGTATGGTACTTTAGAGATTGGGTGAGTCTCGGGTGCAACCTCAATATGAAATTCAATATGTCTATCTATTGGCATTCCTGACAATTCATCGGGAAATACTTCGGAGAAATAACGGATTACAAAAATATTTGTTATAGATATGTCCTCAAACGAGGACTCCATCACACTACAAAGATATCCCCGACAACCATTTCTCAAGAGTTGTTCGGCACTAGCCATATATACAAAGTATGGGAGAGTGACGACACTTTCTCCTTCGAATCAAACTTCTTTTTGCTTCAAGTTCTTAAAGATTACGCATCTATCTGGATAGTTGATCGTAACCCCCATTCTTGGAAAGCCAATCTATCCCAAATATAACATCAAAATACCCTATGTCTAGGGGCATCAAAATGGTAGATATGACCATATTATTAATACACATATTATAGTTTCGGTATATAGATGAGCATACGATCCCC
>CM018909.1:7813250-7815750 GCA_009663005.1 Actinidia chinensis | reverse complement strand
TCTTTCTCTCTTTTTCTCTATTTTCCCTTTTCTCTATTTTCCTCTCCTTTTCTACATCTCTGTTTTTAAGCTACCAGCAGCACTTATAAACTCACACACATGTGAGACAACCATGCACATGCATGCCACACCCACCCACACATGGACAGACATGCACATGCACACTACTCATGCGCCACACACACACACATGCAGTTGGCACACTTGCCCTCACATACACACACACAGCCATGCACATGCACACATGCACTTGGCACATTTTCCCTCACATGCACATGCACATGTCCACCATGCATGCAGCCATGTGTCCACCATGCACACGTCCCTATGTGTCCACTGTGTGTCTTCATTGTGTCACATTTTTATGTTATGTTTTACACCTATTTGTGAAGTAATATAAATACGTAAAATTTCACTGCAAAAAATATTGGTTATTTTTAATATTAAATAAAATTAACTCAGTTACTGATTTAACACTCGCTTTCACCGGTCGGAGTCTCACAAATTGAATCGAGAGCGAAAAGACTAGTTTTGGTGGCAGCACGCCTGTCTTTATACAACTTCTCAAATCAGTCTTGTCTCCTTGCTCTGAGCTTTTAGCTAGACATCCTACATTGGTTGCACTACTCATGTTTCATTAGACTTCTACACGCATCTTAAAGCATCTCCATGTGCTCCTGTACCACTACGGATCCTCCATGTACCCCTGCACTTGTTCTGCATACATTTGTACAACTGTTACTTTCCCTGTCCATTCTACATGGTAGTAACATTAGACCCCTGTTTGACAGTAGGTCCCCTTGTCAAAACACTCCACTCCAGTTTGTATAGACCTCTAGTCTTTCTTCCTCACAGCATATCCTTTTTTCTCTTGGAAACTCTCAAAACTCCTCTACTAGATGTAAAGTTGCAACCCTTCAAATCTAGCATCCTAATAAAAATTATTTTTTTTCAAATTAGGAACACATCTTACCTCAGTCAATGTTAGAGACCTCTAGTCTTTCATGCAAAACTAGATTGCTCCTTTGCCAACAACTCTTTTCACCGTGTTGTTCGTTATCCATACAAGTCTCCCATCATATGTTGTATATGTAGAGAACATCTCTCTATATCCACACAAGTGATAAGCACTGCATGAATCCAATATCCAATATGATTTCTCATCTGCGATGCTGCTAGGAGAATATCACTATCATCCACAATCATCACTGTTGTTGCTGCTATCTCTGAAGACTGATCCTTCTTCATCTATTCTTTATACTTTGGCCAATTTATCTTGATATGCCCCTTTTGGTCGCAGTAAAAATGTGATTGCTCGACTGTTTTGAGATATATTCGCCTGATACATCAGCTTGGTCCATAATTCATAAGCACTCGTCTCCTGTGCTACATGATGGACACCTTGTACATCCATTGTCTAATCTGCCAATTATTTTTTGGTTCATCTTTTTTCATTCTTCATCCTTCGTCACTACAGGTTTGGCTCTCTTATTTTCCAATGAGTCATACAAATCCTTATAGAATAGGATATCCTCAATGTGTAATTTTGGGGCTAAAAGCATGATCATAACCCACGAATTGTTTTTTGCCATCTCATTTCACCCAAATAGAAGTAAAATATCCCAAAACTAACCTCGGGAATGAATCTAAAATGATGAAAAAACCCAAAAAAGGACAATATGTCAAAATAAAAAGGTTCTAAGACCAAGTTGTCAAAATCAGAACTTTTTGAGACCAAATTGTAATTTTTTCAAAGACTAAATTGTAATTTTTAGAAATTTTAGGGACCAAAATATAATTTTTTTAATAACTTTGGGACCAAAATATAATTTTTAGAACTACATGGACCTAAAGGGCAATTACCTTAATTTCCAGAATATTCATTTTCAATTAACAACTGGCTTCAGTCAATGTCTAGTCAACGCAGTCAGCGGCTCGGTCAATGGCTTGATCGGTCAATGACTTACTTAATCAACGGCTTGTTTGGTCAATAGCTCGGTCAATCGTGACTCAAACTTTCAGAGCGCGTGGGGGCATGTGCGGTGTCCTTTTGGATGACTTTATATCGATGGACTCATCTCAAATAAGAAGAATCCCGAGGTGTGCTCAAAATCCAATTTCGAGCAACTTTGAATTTAGACAATATGCAAGATCTGCTCCGTTCTTCGCATAAATTGCTCTAGTGACTTCAACTTCGCTCTGATACCAGTTATTATGCTAAAAAATGAATCACCAATTATTGAATAAAAACTCAAGTTATGCTCCACTATCCAGATCAACTACACACAAGACAATAAAGATTTACGTGGTTAAGCCAATAATGCCTACGTCCACAGAGCGCAATCAATAATTCATTTGTTAGCTAGAATGCAAACTATTGGGAAGGTTGGACCATGCGAGCATAAAATAGCTTGAGGAGTCCTAACCATTATAGGAGAAACTACCATGCCGAATCTAGTCATCTAGGGGTTGGATGCTAAGAGACCTCAACAAGAACACC
>CM018909.1:7803250-7805750 GCA_009663005.1 Actinidia chinensis | reverse complement strand
TGGACAATCTTCGTAAGGTTCAAACCAGGTACTGGAATTGTTGCGTAATTGGAGGAATATCTTATGCGTTGCAACATCAAAGAAGACGAAAGAATGACCCATAGTCATGTTTCGACATGGTCTAAATGACGACCTTAGAAAAGAACTTGTTCTACGAGAAGCTGACACTCTTGGGACAAGCATACACCTTATCAAAACTATGAAATGGTCAGCCAAACCTAGTTCGGGATGTCGTTTTGAGAGTCGAAACACACCAAGGCCTCCTGCTACCTTACCACCGTATAGACAATACCCCACTACTGCCACCTCTTCCAGAGACGGTAAGAAAATGCATTTTGACTGAATCTCCAGGGGATGAAATCCAAGTTGCAAGGGTATAAAATGCCAAGGTTTGGGTCAACAAAACGCCAATGTGGCAACCGAACTCTCTTGTGAACTCACAATATCAGAACCATAAAGGGGATGTGATATTGAATAGAACTTATGAGCCCGGACCTGGAACCCAAGTCTAACGAGGATTGTGAGGAGGAGAATCATAATAGGCGTTGCTAGGTGTGCGTTGACCACAGGCTAAAGAAGACAAGGATTGGAGGCCGTAACGAAATCTTTCACACGTACACAATGCGACGAAAAAGATACAAGGTAATTATAGATAAGCGGGGAGTTGTATCAATGCCATCTCTTCATCCACTGTCTCCTGCTTAGGTTAAAGCCGTTAGTTTCTCATCCTAGTCCATGTAATGTCTCTTGGGTGACATATCGTCAATTTTCATAAACAAAGAGTCTTGTCCCAATTCAAATCATTTCCTATAGTGACCAAAATTTTGGATTCGATGTGGTTCCCATGGATGTTGGGACACAATAAATTTTGGTGCAAACCCATGGCTTTGACCAAGAGTCACTATTTACAGACGTCAAATTTTGTATTTCCTTTTTGAGAACAAGCAAATAAGTAAAACCCGCTCAAACAAGGCCTGTCTCAAAACAAACGAGAAAATCAACCAATAATAAAGGCTTAACATTATCAGTCCGAAAAAAAGTTCAAAAGGAGAGGAAATCACGTCAATCTATTTCATTTGCATAGTAGTGGCCACAGAGACTTCCATGAGAGTCAGGATACGCATCCTTGAAGAAGAAACTTCTGTTCGTAAGAATTCTATGAGGTTTTTCTCGTGGATCTCCCTGACTATTTACCGTCGATGCGTGACATCCAACACGCCACAGTGATGATCGTTTCCGAGAGGCTACTCTCCCTAAATTTACCTCATTATAGGATTAAACCCCATGAACATGCTAAACTGCAGCGCAGTTGGTGATCTCTGCGACAAGAGTTCGTTAGGGAGAGTATGAGTCCAGTGTGCTGTGCCCGCACTCCTAACCCCTAAGAACAATGGTTCTTGGAGGATGTGCGTGAACAGACGTGTCATAAATAAAATCACTTTTAAGTTACCGTTTTCCTATCCTAGGTGATATGTTTGATATGATAGTGAGCCAAATATTTCTAAAATCGATCTGAAGAGTGGATACCATTTTCAAGATTCGGATCCGTACTGGGGAATAAATGGAAAATGCCTTCAAGACAAAGGAGGATTTGTACGAGGGGTTAAGTCATGCCATTCGGTTTTTATAATACTCCAAGCACCTCATGACGATGGTGATGACTCAGGTACTCAGACCTTTCATGGACCAAAATTTTTGTAGTGTACTTTGATGACATCCTCATTTTTAGTAAATTAAGGAGCGCATTTAGGCCATCTTGCTCAAGTTTGTGCTCACTTAATTTAAAGAGAAAAACTTTACGAAATCTAAAAAAATATTCATTTTTCACTGTAGTGTGTCTTCTTAGGATCGTGTTTCGTCCAAGGGTTTTGTATCTGCTGACCCTTCCAAAATTCAGGCAATCGTCGATTGGCTCGAGCCCAAGTCTATTCATGAGTTCGTAACTTTCATGGACTCGCCTACTTTTTATCGTCGATTCATTCGAGGGTTTAGCACCATCATTGTCTCCCATTACTGATTGCCTAAAGAAGGTGAATTTCAATGGACAAATGCAGCGACCAAGCATTTGGGGAGATTAAAAAAAAATGACTGAAGCCCTGTTATGGGCGCCTCCCAGATTTTTTGAAAGTTTTTTGAAGTAGAGTGCGATGCTTCGTGGTATTGGTATAGTGGAGTATGAGTCAAGAGCGACATCCCTTTGCTTCTTTAGTGATAAATTAAATGACGCGAAACAACGATACTCCGCACTTATGATAAAGAATTCTATGCGGTTGTTCAACAAGCATTGCGCTTTGTAACATTATTTACTCCGTCATAATTTGTCCTTCATCTCAGATCATGAAGCGTTGCAAATTAATCTTCAACTCCGAAAAGAAGTTACATTTTCGCCACTGGTCGCTGGCTTAGTCCCTCAAGATTACAACATTATTTTAAAACAACGTTCTGGAGTTGAAATAAAGCCGACGATACCCTTAGTCGTCGTGCATAATTCTCCTTTTGC
>CM018909.1:7793250-7795750 GCA_009663005.1 Actinidia chinensis | reverse complement strand
ATCCCAGTTGACATGATCATACGCCTTTTCAATATCCAGTTTGCAAAGCATCCCAGGCTCCTTGCTTTTGAGACGCCCGTCGACAAATTCATTGTCAACAAGCGATGCGTCCAGGATTTGCCTACCTCCCACGAATGCATTCTAATTCTTCGTAATCAGCTTATCCATCACCTTAGCCATCCTCCTTGCAAGAACTTTGGCCAACACCTTATAAATACAACCGATGAGACTGATAGGCCTATAATCACCGATGTCCACCGCGCCATTCTTTTTCGGAATGAGTACAATGAAGGTCGCATTAAGGCTTTTTTCGAAATCCCCCTCTGCATGGACCTGCTCAAAAACAGCCATAATATCATTTTCTACCACAGGTCAACAATGCTGAAGAAAGGCTATGGCAAACTCATCCGGGCTCGGAGCCTTGTCCCCTCTCAAACCCATTACCACTTCTGAAACTTCCTCATCCCCAAAAGGCCTGACCAACTGCTCCACCTCCTCCCTCATCAATGAAGGCAACCATAACCCGTACACTCTAGGCCTCCACTGTTCAGCTTCCTTGTACAGCTTGTCGTAGAACCCCACCATACCACTAGCCATCAAATCCTGTCCTTCATAAAGGACCCCGTCAATTCTGATAACATTCCAATGATGATGAGTGGTTCCTACGGGAGAATCGCCACACTATGGAAAATCCGTATCCTTGTCCCCCTTCGGCCAGCGCATAAGGCTCGAAAACTTTCTGCCTCCTCGGAGTCTCACTTTCAACTTTCAACTTGCCCCCGCAATCCCTCTCCTCCTCAGAAAGCCCCGATAATTGTTCTTTAGTTTCTAGACCTTGGAGCTCCTCTGAAAGATTGGCCAGTCTAATCTCAACCCTGCCAAACACCACCCTATTCCACCTCTTCAGATCTTCCTTCAAAACTCGCAACTTCCTAGCCAGTCTGTATGAAGGGCTCCCAACAACTTCATACCCCTCCCACCATTTCCTGACTAAATCCCTAAAGCCATCCACCTTCAACCACATATTCTCGAATCTGAACGGGGTTGGCCCCCTACTCATGCCGCCTCCACTCAACAACACCGGCTTGTGATCTGATACCACTCTCGGCAAACAAAATTGCCTGACATCCACTCAACAACACCGGCTTGTGATCTGATACCACTCTCGGCAAACAAAATTGCCTGACATCCACTCAACAACACCGGCTTGTGATCTGATACCACTCTCGGCAAACAAAATTGCCTGACATCCATGTGATCCCCCTCCCACTCCGAGGAGATTAAAAATATGTCCAACCTAGACTGGGTTGTCCCATTACTCCAAGTAAAACAGTCCCTTCCAACGAAAGGTCAATCAACTCCTCCTCCGTAATGTAGTCGGAAAAATCTCTCATTGCATTGGAGTACGATTTGCCACCAGTCCTTTCATGAGAGAACCTGACCACATTAAAATCCCCCCCACATACCCATGCAGTCCCCCATAACGCCTTGGCACCTGACAATTCTTCCCACAACCCAAGTCTATCCCACCTGTTTTGAGGGTCGTACACTCCAGCAAAAGCGCATGAATTTCCATCCTCCACATTCTTGAATAGGCAAGAAATGAAATGAATCCCCACTAGAACATCTATACCAGCCAATAATCTGGAGTCCCACATAATTAGAATACCCCCAGACGTGCCATCAGCCCTCAAACATTCCCATTCCACCCATCTGCCACCCCACAAGCTTCTGACGATAGTCGAGTCAACCTCCTTTAACTTTGTCTCCTGAAGACATACCACACTGCATTTCCACCGATACAGCAACCGTTTGATCACTTTCCTTTTATCCAGATCATTTAGACCTCTCACATTCCAAGATAAGATTTTAATCTTCATTCGGGACAATATCAATATATAAACCTGTCGAGTTATCCTCCTTGTGCCCCCTGGGCCAACTACGACCCCTGCTTTTCCTCCTCCCGTCAGACACCAACCATTCCAGATTCTTAAGCTCCCTCTTAGCTTTATTCTTGCCGCCATTAACTCTTCCCCCCACCGGATCGGTCTCGAGCTCTCTACTGTTGTTCAATCTTAGCAAATAATCGGGCCGCATCGTCTTCCATGCCTCCATACGAGATTCCGAGAAACTTACCAAACCCCTTGAGTTTTTTCCTAGCCCATGTTGAACAAACCAGATCTTTGCTCCCATCCGAGAGCCAATCGCCCTCAACATCCAGCCTGGTTCTTTCGTCTCCTGGACCAATCGCAGCGATCGGCTCGATTTGATTGTACTCCAATGGCACCACGGCTAAAGTCTCCTCCCGATTAGCGTCCTCAAGAGTATAACTCTGCTAACAATCCTGAATCTGGCTGAGGTCTTCGATCGCCTCTGCAAGTCCTTCTTCCTCCTACTCCTTCGTTGAGATCGTCCTCTTCAACCCTCTGTCTGATCCTGACCTAGAAATGTCTGCCTCACCACACACTTTACTCCACTTTACCCCATCATTTCCGCGCCT
>CM018909.1:7760750-7765750 GCA_009663005.1 Actinidia chinensis | reverse complement strand
AATAATTGTTCTTTCAATCTTTAATTCGTGCAACAAATATAATGAATCCAAACCATCATTTGGGAAAGAATATAAGTGAAGGTATATCGCAATTAGAGTATTACCGAATCATTGGGAGTTTGATGTATCTTATGAATTACACAAGGCCAGATAGCTTATGCGGTAAGTAAGTTGAGTAGGTATACTCATAACCCAAGTGGAGATCATTGGCAAATAATAATTCGATGTTTAAGATATTAAGATATACCCAAAATTACGGTCTACACTCCGAGATATCAGCATACTAAAAGGGACAGTTATGCAAATTGGATATCCCTATAGTAAAAGACTCTTACATCCACGAGTGGATATGTCTTTACAGTTGGTGGTGCAGCTGTGGTCTTGGAAGTCATCCAGCAAACATGTATAGGCACGGTCCACAATTGGAAACAGAATTTTTTAGCTTTAGATAAAGCTGGAGAAAGGCTGAAATGGGATTCGGCCACTTCTGTAAGATATTCTTGTGTGTCCGTAAGACAGTTTCTTGTCAATATGCATCAATTGCGATAGTCAATCAGCAATTGAAAGCGCATAAAATAACATGTTACACCGGTACGTCTAACACAACGTCAAATACAAATACTGTTACCCACTTGGCTTTCCTGTAGAATTATGTCTATTGAGTATATACAGTCAAACATCATATAGCGAATTCATTGACGAAAGGATTGCTAGGAGCCAGTTTTATCCATTATCGAGGGGAATGGGATTAAAACTATAGGAAAAGTCACCTCAATGGCAACCCAACCTATTTGACTGGAGATTTCACGATATTGTTCCAATGGGACAACTAAGTTGTGTGTGACTAGTAGAAATCACTTTGAAAATTAATTTGTCTACCCATTTCTATGATACTCAATGATACCTGTATTTAGGTTTTGAGGCTAAGCTTGCTTTTATAATTTCTCAGATCTTGGAAAATTCCAAGTAGATAGTGGCAGGATATCCTTAATTGAATCACCTATAGGTATGAAGGGGTCCGCTCTATAAGAATGGTTAAAGGCTACAATTCTCTAAAGCCTCATAAAATTATCAGGCGATGCCCAGGACCAAAATGGGCATAACCATGAGAACCAGTTTTTTGTGGTTGGGAAACGCTGTGTGATAATTATGGTCTTGGGCCTTGATGTCCACTGATTAGCTCGTAAGCTGCGATAGTTTTTTTACAAGGTTAGGTTCAATGCCAAGGCTACCTACCTCTATACATGAAATTCCCTTAAGTTCTCTCTCACTTAGGAATCCATGTTTTATGGCATTAAAACAAAACAATTTTTCATTCATGTGGGGGATTGTTGGAAAAAAGTTAAAGTTTGAACTGAGTTTAACCTAATTTTTTGGGTGGGTCCCGGTATCGAAAGTATTCAACTATGTTGTGGAATAGATTTTCTTCGCGAGTAGATAACCGTAGTTTATTTATTTGCTCAAAACGATAAAAGGTGAATGAAAAAATGTTTCACGCAAAATTTGTACTATTGAAGTATGAAAAAAATGTGAACGTCCCACATCGGATAAATAGGATATTTTTAAAGTGTTATATACTCCAGCTAACATTAACAAAATGAGTACGTGAGCACCAGAGGGATTTATGCATAAAGTGAGTTATCATTGTACCTTAGCTTCATGTGCACCGCGTCTGCGCCGCCGCCGCAGTCGCAGTCCGGTGGCGCGTGCGCGTGGGCGATGGGCACAATGAGTTTTGTGGCGCTATTAGAGGCTCACTGGCACTTAGCACGTGACTTGTGGATGCGATGGGGGTGTAACGAGTAATTGGTTATTATTTTTTAATCCTATAGTTTTTAATTACAGAATAACTCCTTGTAATTTCTAAATTTATAAATAACCCCATTTAATTTTTATTCAGATTAACCTCCCATTTTTAAATTCCTATTCATTGAAAAGGTCAAGACCTTTCATGTTTGATACACAATCATTATCAGCCATAAGGAGTAGAGTTATTTTGGGCTGGTTCGTGGTGCTGTTACAATGGCTTCAATGGTGGAATAAATTCGGGCTTTTCATCAGTCATTGAAAATCCTATAAATACCACCATCCCTTCAAGTTGAAAGTCACAAAAAATCTGAGAGTTCATCATGAGGAAAAAATAAGAGAGTTTCTGGCATCTGCATTAATCAGTCGTGAGAGAGTGACCTATTTTCTAGTTCACCGAGCACACAAGAATTTTGCAAACGTCTTGAGTCGAGATCGTTTGCATCGGGAGGCAGACGCCAACCAGCCGTAAGCACCATTTACTGGGCGATTCTGTCTTCCGGAGACGTATTGAATGCTGGCCTTGATCAATAATTTTTTTCTTATTATTATTGTTTTCAATATAGTTTCTATTTATCTGTAAATTTTTTTCACTTATAAATTCAACAGTTTACTGAATTATTTTTAACACTTTCTTATTGTCATTTCCATTACATGATCACACAGGATGGATATGCGGCTTAAAAAATGATAGCATCCCTGAAACACTCCATAAGCATCGAGTTGCAAGGATGTCAACTGGTTTGACAGTGTACTCAGCTAGAGAGAGAGAGGTTTGGACCTTTGGCTTATGGGAACCAGTTAAAAATTTAGAGCTGAAGGTTTCAATGGGATCAGATTCTTCAAGTAAGGAGGCCGCTTGGAAGCAGTATACGGCAATAACCCAAATCGTCTATCATCTCGGAACCCAATCCAAATAAAACACGCCATGCGTTCGTGGGTTCCATTCCTTAATTGCATTTGAGAGTTAAGCTTATCACCACAGGAAGCGCCTTCGAGCCCATCTTTGTCAACACTTGCCACCAATCAAGATCTACAAAGGCACTAACAAGGTTCTAGTAAAAGTGCGTTGACTATAAAGCAGCCAAACGTTCCGGGAGTTGTCCCCGTTCTTTGCACAATATACTACCTAACAGAATTATAAAAGCAGGGTCAGTAACATGTGAATACCAGAAGCCTGCTTATACAAAATACTTAATAGAGGCAATTAACTTTCATCATGATTTATCAAATAGGAACCAACTCCGTTTCACGATCAATCCACGACCAATGGTGAAGCTACATGTCGAGCGGTGTCAAATGGCACCACTAAAACTTAACAAATTTTTCTATATATCTTTTACATTATTTTTTATTGTTACAGAGTAAATCCTGTTGACAATTATAAATGTGTATATCTTTGCTTGAAATTTTTGCCCAACTAATAGTGTTGCTGTCAAGTTATGATTTTTTTACCTGTAATTTGCCAAATTCAAATTAGTTTTGTCAATGTTATTGGCAAGATATGATATTACCATTTTATTGATGACTTGTTGAATGACCCCATTAAATGAAATTTCTGACTACGCTACTAGCTATGACTAACACTTAATTAAATATTGATGTATGATGATGCATCCATATTTTAGTTACTATTATAAAGCATTCTTACAATCATAGAAGCTCATTTTTCAACAAAAAAATAACTTTTCAAATGAAACAAGTCTTTAGATATGGACTGATAGTAAAACGCCAGTACCTGTACCTGTAACAGTGTGTGCATCGTGTAGCACTACTGTTCTTGACTCTCTGTATGTTTAATGTCATGTTTATAATATTTTGTAACTAAGAATCAGCGTCTACTCATCACAACATAAGTTTCATCTCTAGGTAAAGTCTATCGTAGATCTTAAATTTAGTTTCTTGTTAGTGCCAAAGACTCCAAAAAACATAATTGCATTAAACACTGAACCGGAAAAGTTTTGGAGCCTATTCGTAATGGAGGAGCTTTTTGATTGTCTACAATTTCTAGTCACCTAATTCTAGGGATGCAAACGAGCTGGTCTAAGCTCGGAATTGTGTCGTTTAGGTTTCGATCAAATTTCAAGCTGCTCCTGGTCAGCCCAAGCTCAAGTCAAGCTTGGCTGATCTTGTTCGACTTCGACTTGCCATTGTTTAGTGAAGCTGGAGGTCGGTTCAAGATCTCTTACATACATATCAATAAACAACAACGTAAAAAACGAATACCTGAAGTTCAGAGTCATCAAAATCTAGAAACAAATAAGGTATCGAGTGAATTTGAAAAAACATGCACAAAAAATCCAAATGAAAAGATGATTAAATCATAACCTTATATGCGAGGATATTTTATAAACATTAGAAAAATAAAGTAAACAAATGAGTAGCAAAGCTGAAAAACATCACTGATCAGAGAAAATACCAGCGTTAAAAATAGTCTTATAAAAGAGTATTTTTGAAGGGATTTACATAATTGGGAAGAGGAAAAGAGAAAGAAGAAGAAGAAGATCATACTGAAATTATGAGAGTTCATTGACGACAGCACCATGGCTGAGCATATGCAGAAAAAGATATTTGGGTGTTTGGTATAGCTAAACTTATGTTATAATTGCTTATTTAAAAATAGAGGTTCAAAAGCTTCAAAATGAATTTTTTAAGAATCAATTCTGTTAAATATTGCTTATTTTGTCATCTTTTATTCTTAAGGGACTTATATGTAATAAGTTACGTCTAGTGTTTAATATAAAAGGGAAGAGGCATCCTAAGCTTAACCCTAGTTTTTGTTTTCCTATTAACCCTAACCTGACCTGCGCCGCCCATCCTCTGACCTCTGACCTTTGATGATTGTCGCCTAAGGCCTCTGACCTCCGGCGAGGGCTCCTCACACTCTGGTGACCACGATCCAGGTCTCTAGTAGCCTGACAAATCTTTGAAAGGCTTGATCTGGACTTGTGAAGGTCCAACGCAATCCAAATAGGCCTCGCTTGACTTTGACGAGGCTCATCATCGGCTGTCGTCCAACTCCAACGAGCCACGCTGTAGTGTGTTTTGGCACTTTTATAGTCTTGATCTAGATCTATGAAGACCCGATACAATTTAGATAGTAATCACTTGATTCCGATGAGGCTCATTGGCCCTTGTCTGACTCCAACGAGCCACGCCATCGTGCGTCCTAGCTCCAAACTGGCCTTGCTCTG
>CM018909.1:7735750-7753250 GCA_009663005.1 Actinidia chinensis | reverse complement strand
AATCAGAAACATTGAAGGTAGCACTTACATTATATTCACCGGGTAGTCCAGTTTGTATGCATTGTCGTTGATTCGTTCCCAAACTTGATGGTCCATCCCCTCTAAGGTAGTACCTGGATTTCCTTTGAGTCGGGAATCACTCCTTAAACCGCATGTGAACCAAAACCCCAATCTCCAGTTTCAAAAAACTACTGTTGCCGCCCTTTATTGGCTTGTTTTGCATATTCTTCAGTTTCTTTTTTCAATGTTTGATTTGGCGTTCCCTCATGGATCTGTTTTACAAGTTCAGCCTTTTCCTTTTTCCATCCAAATTCACTGCTCAGTCAAAGGAACGGAGATAAATCTAAAGTAGTTAAAATGAATTAAAACCATAAATAATCTCAAATGGGAAAATTTAGTACAGAGTGACAACGATTAATAAGCAAATTCAACAATGTGCCAACAATCTTCCCATGTTTTAATATTTTTTTTTAATAATTGCCCGCAACAAATAGATAGAGTCCTATTTACTACTTCTATTTTGACCATGGGCGGTTTGAGGAGAACAAGTAGTTGAAAACAACAATTGTTCCTAATTGGCCCCATAAAGTCTTCCAGAAATACTCAAAAATTTAGCATCTCTATCAGAAATAATTGTTCTAGGTAACCAATGTAACCGCATAATTTCTTTAAAAGAACAGCTCTGGCAACATGTGAAGCATCATCAGTTTGTGACTGGAATAAATGTGCCATTGTTTGAAAATCTGTCCACAAAACAACAAAAACTGAATCTGTCCCTCGTTTAGCCCTCAGGTAAACCCACCCCAAAATCCATTGAAATATCAATCCTGGCTCACTGGAATAACGGAGAGGAGTATACACACCGTGGTGTTGCACTCGAGACTTAGCTTGCTCAGGTGATACATCGTCCCAAATCCTCTCAATGTCTCGTTTCATATGTGGCCATAAAAATGTCCGGCAAAATAGCTAAGTCTTGGCAATTCCCAAATGGTCCCATCAAGCCTCCACCTGGGATTCTCTAACCATCAATTCTGTCACATAGCAATTTAGGCACGCATAATGTTGTTCTGCAGAACACGAATCCATCATGCCTAAAATCTTCCCCATTTGCGGAGTTCTCCGCTCAATTTATATCTTCACAAAATCATGGTCCTGTTGGCCATATAATTCCTTAATTTGCTCAAAACCCAAGTAATTTAGCATCAGAGTTGAAAGCCACACGGTACCTGCGAGAAAAGTGCATCGCCAAACGACATTTTCTTTACCTTGCTTGTATCGGATAACGTAGGAGAATATAGCGATGAACTCCATCCATCGGCATTCTTTTTGTTTCAGTTTATGGCTGGCTCTTTAAATGTTTCAAAGGACTCATGATTTGTATGGATCAACGAATTCTCTATGCCATAAGTAGTGACGCCATGTCTCCAACGCCTTAACCATGCCTGCAGCCTCCTTTCATACGGTCGGTGTAGTTTAGGTTTGCCCCACTTAGTTTTCTCACTGAATAAGCATTTGTCGTCCTCTTGCATTAAAAAAAACTGCGCCTCTACCATACCTGAAGCAATCACTTCAATTTTCAAATAATTTTAGCAATGGGCAAAGATAATAAAGGAGTCGTTGGTCAGCCTTTGCTTACCAATTGAAAATGGCCTTTTCTTGTTTCGTCCTCCCCACTTAAAACCCACATTTTTTCTTGATTACTTCCGTAAGTGGTGTGCGACCTAATGTGCTGAAATCTTTCACAAACCGTCGGTAGAAACTATGCAAGTCCATGAAACATCCTCACTTACCCGGTTGTGGCCTCGGCCATTCTTGGATGGCACGTCATCTTCTCCGCATCAACTGTAGGCCCTGTGGCACTCACAACAAAGCCTAGAAACACAGATTATCTGTACAAAAGGTACACTTCTTCCATATAGTCAAATAACTTTTCTGTCTAAGCACATCTTAACAGATTTTAAATTGTTGTACATGTTCATCTAAAGTTTGTTGCTATATATGAGGATATCATCAAAATCTACAACACCACATTTATCTGATAAATGCACGCAAAATATGATTCCATTAACGCATGAAAGTACTCGGAGCATTAGTTAAACCAATTGGAATTACTAACCACTTCGTACAATCCATTTTTAAGTTCTGAATGCAGTTTTCCACTCATCGCCTCTCTTCAGTCGATTATGATAATCCATTTTCAAGTTAATTTTAGAAAAACACAAAACCATCATTCATCTAACCTTCATCTAAACAGAAATAGGATGACGATACTTTAACCGTTATATTGTGTTTTTTGATTGCTTGGCAATCACGCCATTCTCCATGTCCCTCCTTCTTATGAACTAACAAACTGGAACGGCACATGGACTCAATGCTTTCCCTAACATACCCCTTTTCTAACAATTCACTAACCTGCCTTTGAGCTCTTGTCTTTGATACAACCCCGTTCGTTTTAAACGACCCCGTATCAAGTATTGCGTTGCCTAAGACCGTTCTACTTTCAGGTTTAGATTGAACCGCGACCCAACACCTATAAAAGATGTGAACTCTTGGTATAAGGAGGACGCCACAATCAAGGTGAAAACTCGATTGATAGTTAAGAATGAACGCCCCAGAGAATCTTGATAAGTTCAAATTAGTTCGCAAGAAGCAAAGAGAAATACTCTCACTCAATACAACTCTCCCCTCTTCAAATTAAAGGAGCACAATTTATACTACACTGCCACAAAAATCAGCCATTAGTAAATTCTAATTAAGAAAACTTGTCCTCAATTTAAGGAAGTCAAACCTAACTTTATCCCTTATTTCAGCCTAAAATTCTGCCATAAGACAACTTCAATTTAATAAAGACAAGCATGACATTAACTCCATAATTTCAGCCCAAAGTTGTGCAACAAGAATCCTCATTTAAGGAGTCAGCTCCCCATTTTTTCTATTAACTTTCTTGGACTGAATCATGCTTATTATGGGCTGGAATTGTGTTCATCACCATCAATGGGCCTCCACTGCTTGCTTGAGCCCAAATCCCTTGAATCAGCCCCCTTAATGCATTTTTAAAATTTCTTGGGCACGTTTTGCTCTTGTAATTGGGCCAATGGGAACTGAATTGTGATCGCATTCCTGGATCTTGTTGGCCAGTCCTCATCATTCTCCTCTTCTTGAAAAGGATTTGTCTTCAAATCAAGTTCATCACCTACAGCAAAAGGACTCAAATCAGAAACATGAAGGTAGCCTACATTAATTCCCGGTAAGTCCAGTTTGTATGCATTGTCGTTGATTCGTTCCAAGACTTTGACGGTCGCATCCCTCTAGGTAGTAACTTGGATTTCCGCTGGTTGGAATCGCTCACGCATGTGTAACCAAACCCAATCTCCGGTTCAAAAACTACTGTTTCCGCCCTTTATTGGCTTGTTTCGTCATATTGCTCAGTTCTTCTTCAATGTTGATATTGCTTTCTCATGGATCTGCTTTACAAGTTCCAGCTTTTCTTTTCCATCTAATTAACAAGCTCAGTCAAAGTAATGGAGATAAATTCCAAGTTAAAGGTTAAAACCATAAACAATCTCAAATGGGAAATTTAGTTGTCAGAGTGCACATAACGATTATCAGCAAATTCACATCGGCAACAATCTCCCATGTTTAAAGTTCAATTTTTAGGAATACACAAGAACCTCTGCAATTCATCTAGTGCTATCATCTAACGAGAATGGATGACGATACTTTACCGTTTATATTGTTTATTGGCTCGTTCAATGCAACGCACATTCTCCATGTCCCATCCTTCTTAGGAACTAACAAAACTGGAAGCTGCACATAGACTCTGCTTTCCATAACATACCCCTTTTTCTAACTTCACTAACCTGCCTTTGAAGCTCCTTTGTCTCGTCGGGGTTGCTCCTTAAGCTGGTCTGTTTGGATGGAAGCGTCGGGTACAAAATCAAGCTGATGGCTCGATTCTCGAATGGGAGTTTTTTAACCATGCGGGCATTCTCATCGGAAAGACGTCCTCAACTCCTGCAACATAGATCCACAGAACTAGGTATAACGATCAAGTCGTTATGTTATAAATGCCTCCTTGTACAAGAGTACAATCATCGTCTGATTTGAAAACATTGCTCTCTGAAAGTTTCTTTGGCTTTTGCATAAAAATTCTTTTGTTTTCTGCTCTGTTTTTACCTTCAATGACGGATCTATAATTGCCTTTTCTCTCGTTTTTCTAGGCCTCTTCTCCTTTCACTCTTTTTTGTTCACTCTCTTTTTGTAATCTCACTTGATCTCATGAAACTGTTTAGGTGATAAAGGTACAAGGGTTAGGGGTCGTTGATTAAGTAAAATGAATATTATTCGTGAACCCATCATTTGCTTCACCCGCCATCGAACTGCATGGTCGTCCTAAAACAAGTTGCCCAGCTTGCATTGGTACACATCACACAGAAAACTTCCATTTCTTCCCCCATTATTTACCGATTCGGAACGCCACCAAACACCGTTTAGTACACACTCAACTCACCACTATTATCAAACATTGCAATAATTTTATAAGGCTTAGGATGCAATATCGTTGGCAATCCTAATTTATCACCATTGGTTGTGCTGCCACATTTGTTACAACTACCACCATCATATTACGCTACATCCCTTGTCCTTGACATAGCTCTAGTGTAAAGATGTTCTCTCGTTGAACTTCATCTTCGTTCTCCTTTGGCAGCTCAACGATCTCCTGCCACTAACTCAACGCATCATGATCTAAATATTCCTCCTCATAGGCATCCTCTAATGGATACCATTGATTTCAGATCATCTTCGTCATCGTCTCATTTCTCCATTATCCCGATCACGCATAACCCGCCATTCGGGCATTGACTTGCATGTGTCCCCTTGCCTTGACATTTAAAGCATTTAATATCACGATTATGAGGATTAGGAGGTTCGGTTTTACCATGACTTTCTTGGCTTGGAAGGCTCAGGCTTTGGTTTGGAATAGGAGGACGTTTGGGCCTTCTCTTCTTTCTTTGGATAGTTCGATCTCCAAGAATTGGATTGCAAGCTTGATGAAAGTCGTGTATTGGCCCTCCTCTTGAGCTGTTGCTCCAATTTTGACAGCCTTTTGCACCATTTCTTCTATCTCCACATAATGTTTGCAACTCAACCACATTAGCAATCTCCTGATTAAGCCATTAATAAACGAGCCATGGTTGCTTCTCGGTCTTCTTCCACATTTTCCCTATCATGACAATCTCCATATCTTTGTAATAGTCCTTCCACACTTCGATTGCCTTGCATGAGACCTTGCAATTTTTTGAACAAGCCTGCTGTAGAAATGGCTGGGAACAAAGCGCTTTCCTCATCACGGACTTCTGTCTTCCCACGTCTCAATGACGTTCTCTACTCCGGGTCTTCCGCCAATAACTAACTGTACCCACCAATCACAGCATAGTCCAGTATTCAATCACAGCTATTTTTACCTTTTGTGGCTTCTCGGAGTATTGGTGACAATCAAACACGCGTTCCATCTTCTTGGCCCATTCAAGGTAGGCTTTTCAGGATCAATTTTCCTTGAAACGACGGACCTTCATCTTATACCACTAAAAGTTTCACCCCTTGTTTCTATCTCTCCTATCTCGTTCATTCCTCCTACGACTACCCACGGAATCCTCCTCCTCTGCCATACTCATCCCCATAGTAATTACTAACTTCCTTCTCTAACTGGAGCTCCCTCTCTCCTACGGGCTTGTGGAACAGTTGTTGCTGCTCCGCGCGTGAGTTCTCCAATTGATCTAAGCGTCATCGCAATTGTTCCAAATTCTCCTCTCATCATATGTCTTATCTCCCCACACTAATGCCGTCCTTCCCCCCAAAGCTTTAGTGTCCGCTGGACTGGAATGAAGCAAAAAAAAAAAAAAAAAAAAAAAAACAGTAGTGCCTTTTATCTCTGTTTTGCAGACAGTTTTCTTAGCAAAATAAAGATTAGAAGAAACACAACAAACAAAAAAAAGGACCTCACAACACTCCCTTACGTGTTCACTCGAATAATGAAATTCACTCAACCTCGTGTTTCACACAGTAAATTTGGCTTAAACCCTCAATATGTACTTACCACTCTTGCCTCTTTTCACTGGTTATTTCTCAAAAAGTTCTTATCACACTAATCAAACAAATAATCAAGAATTTCTTAGTCACGTTCCGCACACCCCCGAAGAGATTTCTTAGGTTCACCAACGATCACAAAGAGACTGGAATAACAAAGTATTAGGAAAAAATATCAAGACGGTTCTATTATTCATAATTTTTTTTTTTCTCGGAATATTATGCATGGAATCAAGATACTTTTTTTTTTTTTTTCTCTTTTTTTTTTCTTCTTTTTTTTTTTTTTGACCTGGGATCAATGTACTGAATTGATCACACTAATTCAGAAGAGGCAAAGATAGATTAACCTTATGTTAGAGCCTATGCTCTGATACCAAATGTACGAACCCCGTGTCGTTGTAACGACCCCGTATCAAGTATTGTTGCCTAAACCGTTCTACGTTCAGGTTTAGATGGAAACCGCGACCCAACACCCTATAGAGATGTGAACCTTGGTTATAAAGGAGGCGCCACAATTACAAGGTGAATACTCGATTGATACGTCAAGATGAACGCCACAGAGAAATCTGATAAGTTCAAGTTAGTTCTCAAAGAACATAAGAAAATACTCTCACTCATATCAACTCTCCTCTTCAAAGGAAATGAGCACAATTTATACTACTAAGGCCACAAGATCAGCCTTGGAAATGCTTAAACTAAGAAAACTTTGGCCTCATTTAAGGATTCAAACTACCTTTATCCCTTAATTTCAGCCAAAAATTCTGCCATAAGACAACTTCAATTAATAAAGACAACATGACATTAACTCCATAATTTTCAAGGCCCAAAGTTGTGCAACAGAATCCTCAATTTAAGGGGAAGTCAGCTCCCCATTTGTCTATTGACTTTCCCCTGAGACTTGAATCAGCTTATTATGGGCTGGATATTGTTGTTCATCACCATCAATGGGCTCCCCACTTGCGTGCTTGAGCCCAAATCCTTGAATTACGCCCAATTAATGCATTTTTAAAAAATTTTTGGCACGTGTCTGTAATTGGGGCCCAAGGGGAACTGAATTGGATCCGCATTCCTGGATCTCGTGTTAGCCATGTCCTATCATTCTTGTCGGGGTTGCTCCTATAAGCTGGTCTGTTTGGAATGGAGCGCGGGGTCCAAATCAATCTGATGCTCGATTCCTCGAATGGGAGGTAAACATTCGGCATCTCATGCGGGAAAGCCGTCCTCAAATTCCTGCACACAGGATAAAAACAGAACTAGGTATAACAGTCAAGTCTGTTAGTGTTAATAAATGGTGCCTCCTTGTACAGAGTACAATCATCGGCTGATTTGAAAACCTTGCTCTCTTGATTTCTTTGCTTTTGCATAAAAATTCTTTTGTTTTCTCTCTATTTTTACCTCATGGGCCGGATCTATAATTGCCTTTTCTCTCTTTTTTCTCGGCCCTCTCTCTCCTTTTCACTCTTTTTTGTTCACTCCTTTTTGTAATCTCACTTGAATCTTCATGAACTTGTTTCGGTGATAAAGGTAAAAGGGTTAGGTTCGTTGATTAATACAAATGAATATTTTTTCGTGAACCCATCATGCTTCACCCGCCTATCAAACGCCATGGTCGTCCTAACAAACAAAGTGCCCAGCTTGCAATACGGTAATACATCACACGCATTTCATCTTCATATTTTCCGATTCGGAACGCCCCCCACACAACTGTTTGTCACCCTCCAATACCACTATTATTCAACCATTGACAATTTATAAGGCTTAGGGAGCAATATCGTTGGCAATCCTAATTTATACCATGGTTGTTGCGTGCCACATTTGTACAACTACACCACAAAATTACGCTACATACTCTTGTCCTTGACATACATCTAGGGTAAAGAGTTCTCTCATTGAAACTTTCCTCTTCGTTCTTCATTGCAGCTCAACGATCTCCTTGCCACTGATGTCAATGCATCAGGAGCTAAATATTCCTCTCAAGGCATCCTATAATGGAGACATGGATTTTAATCAAAAACTTCGTCATCGGTCCTCAATTTCTCTATTATCCCCCATCACCATAACCCCCTATTCGGGCATTGACTTGCTATTTGGGCCCTGCCTTGACATTTAAAGCATTTAATATCACGATTATAGGATTAGGAGTTTCGGTTTTACCATGACTTTCTTCTTGAAGGCTCAGGATTTGGTTTGGATATGGATGACGTTTGGGCCTTCTCTTCTTTCTTTGGATAGTTTCAGATCTCCAAGAAGTGGATTGCAAGCTTGATGAAGGTCGTGTATTGCCCCTCCTCTTGAGCTGTTGCTCATTTTGCAGCCTTTTGCACCATTTCTTCTACTCTACATAATGTTTGCAACTCGACCACATTAGTGCAATCTCCTGATTTAAGCCATTAGAAAACGAGCCATGGTTGCTCTCGATCTTCTTCCACATTTTACCCTAATCATGACATCTCCATCTCTTTGTAATAGTCTTCCACACTTCGATTGCCTTGCCGTGAGACCTTGCAATTTTTGATACCAGCCTCTGTAGAAATAGCTAGGACCAAAGCGCTTTCTCATCAAGGACTTCATGTCTTCCCACGTCGCAATTGGACTTCTCCATTCCGTCTCCTGCCAATAACCAACTGATCCCACCAAAGTCACGCTAGTCAGTAAATTCAATCACGCTATTTTTACCTTTTTGTGCTTCGAGTAGTGGTGACAATCAACACAGTTCCATGTAATTTTTTGCTTCTTTTCCCATCAAGTAGGCTTCATCAGGATCAGATTTTTCCTTGAAACGACGGAACCTTCATCTTTATACCCTAAAGTTATCATTCCACTTGGTTTTCTATCTCTCCTATCTCGTTCATTCTCCTACGCTACCCACGGAATCCTCCCTCCTCGCCATACTCATCCCCCTAAGTAATTACTAACTTCTTCTCAACTGGAGCTCCCTCTCTCCTCGGGCTCTGGAACAGGTTGTGGCTGCTCCGGCGTGAGTTCTCCAATTGATCTAAGCGTCAGGCAATTGTTCCAATTCCCCTCTCATCATCTGTCTTATCTCCCCACTACTTCCTCCTTCCAAAGCTTTAGATCCGCTGGACTAGAAGAATCATCATCTAGTGCTTTTATCTCTGTTGCACATGTTTGCTACAAAAAAACGATTAGAAAGAAACAAAACAAAACAAAAAAAAGACCTGCATAACACTCCCTTACGTGTTTCACTCGAATAATATTCACTCAACGCTCGGTGTTTTCACACCGTAAATTTGGCTTAAACGCCTCATTGTACTTACTCACTCTTGGGCCTCTTTTTCACTGGTTATTTCTCAAAAAGTTCTTATCAAACTAATCAAACAAATAATCAGAATTTTCTTAGTCACGTTCCGGCACACCCCAAGATAGATTTTATTAGGTTCCACAAGAAACGACTCACAAAGAGACGAATAACAAATTTAGGACAAAAAATATCAAAGACGAGTTCTTATATCAAATTTTTTTTTTCTCGAATATTAATTCATGGAATCAAGATAACAAATTTTTTTTTTTCTTCTTTTTTTTTTCTTTTTTTTTGACCTTGATCAAATGTACTAGAATGATCAAACAAAATTCCAAGAAGAGCAAAATAGAATTAAACCTGATGTTAGAGCAAGCTCTAATACCAAATGATTCGAAGCCCCGTGTCGTTGTAACGAACCCGTATCAAGTATTGTGTGCAAGACCCGTTCTACGTTCAGGTTTAGATGAAACCGCGACCCAATCACCAATAAAGAGATGTGACCCTTGTATAAATGAGGCCTCCACATCAAGGGTGAAATGTTCGATTGATACGTCAAGAATGAACGCCACAGAGAAATCTGATAAGTTCAATTAGTTCTCAAAGATATAATAGAAATACATCTCACTCAATACAACTCTCCCCTCTTCAATGAAAGGAGCACAATTTATACTACTAAGGCCACACAGATCAGCCTTAGTAAATTCTTAAATTAAGAAAACTTTGTCCTCATTTAAGGGGAGTCACACCTAACTTTATCCCTTAATTTCAGCCTAAAATTCTGGCATAAACAACTTCAATTTAAAATAAGACAAGCATGACATTAACTCCATAATTTCGCCCAAGTTGTGCAACAAGAATCCTCCAATTTAAGGAGTCGCTCCCAGTTGCTCTATTGACGTTCTTGTACTTGAATCATGCTTATTATAGGCTGGATTTTTGTTCATCACATCAATTGCTCCACTTGCTTGTTTTGAGCCCAACTCCTTGAAATCAGGCCACTTATGCATTTTGAAATTTCTCTGGGGGGGCACGTTCTCTTGTAATTTGGCCAATGGGAACTTGAATTGGATCCGCATTCTTGGAATCTTGTGTTGGGCAATGTCCTCATATATAATATTCACGGGCCCTGACAGAAAGAAATAATATCTCGCTCTTGTTGTTCCACCACCCAAAATAAACTTAGTTCATTCTCTTCATTAAACATCGATACGGGGATGTCAAGAAGTGCTGGCAATTTAAAAAAACCAAGAGATGAGTAGAAGACGATGTAACATTTTGTAATCTTGTCACGATTTTAATATAGATAATGCTCCAAACTAGAAGAAGAAGGAGAAGCAACTTACCAACTGAGGGCTTGTGGACGACCTTCACTTACTAAATTTTATAATACTCACTATAAATCAAAGTAATAGTGTTTATGTCTTCTAACCAATATTTAATCTTCGGAGTCATTAGGATAAGTATTTCGTTAAACAAATCCTGTTAAACTTCATTGTAGATCTAGGATCCAGTACAGTAAACCTATTCCATAAATAAGGTAAGGTATATACTCACAACATTTATGAAAATGTTAGCTTCATAACTTCCAAGACTGGTGTAAAAAAGATCAAAACCGTGGAACAGGACGGGTCAATGACAGAGTTCAATCACAGGAGAGACCGATCAACTGCCGGGTTGACCGGGTTTTGACGGGTGACCGGATCGACCTGCTAGACAGATTGTCATGAGAGCATTAATGAATACTAAGATGACTGAAAGAACTCTAGTGAGAGAACACGTTTTGAAAATGTTTGACCATTTAAACATTCTGGAGATCATTGGTGGTGAGATTGATGCTGAATCTCAAATTGATATTATCCTTGAGTCGCTGCCTAACTCTTTTAATCAATTTAAGCTCAATTACAGTATGAACAAAAGTAATTTTATACTTTTTGAGTTTCTAAACACTTTACAGGCATCATATGATATTATCAAGGGCCATCCTAATGTTAATAATGTGGAAAAAACTTTACTCTCCAAGCTTTTTTCCTAGGGAAATGACAAGAAAAAAAGGAAAAAGTTCTAAGTAACCCCAACAAAATTCTAAATTTAAAAGGGGGCATTGGTAAAAAGAAAGCGAATGATCCAAAAACCCAAAGGAAAGTGTTTCTATTATGGGTCATTGTGATACGAACCCCGTGTCGTTGTAACGACCCCGTATCAAGTATTGTTGCCTACAGACATTTCGACGTTCAGGTTTAGATAGAAACCGCGACCCCAACACTATAAGAGTGTGAACCTTGTATAAAGGAAGACGCCACAATCAAGGGTGAAATAAGCGAGATAAGTCAATGAATGAACGCCACAGAGAAATATGATAAGTTCACTAGTTCTCAAAGAACATAAGAGAAATACTATCACTCAATACAACCTCCCCTCTTCAAAGGAAGGAGCACAATTAGTACGGAATAAAGGCCACAAGATCACATTAGGAAATCTTAAACCAAGAAAAAACTGTGTCTTAATTTAAGGGAAGTAAACCTCAACATTATTCCCTTAATTTCAGCCTAAAAATTTGCCATAAGACAAACTTCAATTTAATAAGACAAGCATGACAATTACTCAGTTTTAATTTAGCCAAAGTTGGACAACAAGAAACCTCAATTTAAGGAGTCAGCTATCCCATTGTGTATTTGACTTTCTTGGACTTGAATCTGTATTATGGGCTGGCTATTTGTTCATCACCATCACAAGTGGGCGCCTCCGAATGCTTGTTTGAGGACCCAAATTCCTTGAATCAGCCCACTTAAGCATTTTGGAAATTTCTTGGCACGTGCTTTGTATGGGCAATGGAACTGAATTGGATCCGCATTCTGGATCTCGTGTTAGCAGTCCTAATCATTCTCCTCTCTTGAAAAAGGAGTTTGTCCTCAAATCGAGTTTCATCACCTACAGCAAACGGATTCGCAAATCAGAAATATTTGAAGGTAGCACTTACATGTTATATTCACCGGGTAAGTCCAGTTTGTATGCATTGCGTTTATTCGTTCCAAGACTTGGAAGGTCGTTTCCCCGTTCTGGCGTAGTAACGTGGATTCCGTTGAGTTGAAAAACAGCTCCTTAGGCATGTAGTGAACCAAACCCAATCTCAGGTTCAAAAAATCTACCTGTTCCGCCATTTACTCGGCTTAGTTTCGCATATTGCTCAGTTCTTACTTTCAAATGTTGAGTTTTGCTTTTCATGGATTCTGGCTTTACAAGTTACAGCTTCTTTTTCCATCCAATTAATGCTAGTCAAAGGTATGGAGTAAATCCAAAGGATGTTAAAGGATTTTTAAAACCATAAACAATCTAAAATGGTGAAAATTTAGTAACAGATGAACAGAACGATTTAAGCATAAATTCAACATGCGGCAAACAATCTTCCCATGTTTTAATATTTTTCTTTATAAATTGCCCGGAACAAAGTAAGATAGAGTCCATTTACTACTTCTATTTGACCATGGTTTGAGGTGACAAGTAGTTGAAAACAACAACTTGGATTCCTAATTTGCCCAATAAGTCTTCCTAGAAATCAACTCAAAATTAGCATCTGCTATCAGAAAACAATTGTTTTAGGTAGACCATGTAAACGCACAATGTTTTCTTATAGAGAACAGTCTGCAACATGTGAAGCATCATCAGTTGTGACATGGAATAAAATGTGCCATTTTTGAAAAATTGTCCATAAAAACAAAAACTGAATGTTTCCAACGTTTAGACCTAGGTAAAACCCAACACAAAATCCATTGAAATATCAATCATGGCCTCACAGGAATAGGAAGGAGGAGGTATACAAACCGTGGTGCTGCACTCGAGACTTAGCTGCTTACAGGTGATACCCGTCCACAAATCCTCGTCAGATATCTCGTTTCTATGTGTCCAATAAAAAATGTTCCTGCAAATAGCTAAAGTCTTGGGCATTCCAAAATGGTACTTGTGGCAACCATCAAGCCTCCACCATGGGTTCTCAACCAGCAATTCTCTCACAGAGCACCAATTATGCACGCATAGTTGTTTCACGAAACAAGAATCCTCATGCCTAAAATACCTTCCATTTGCGGAGTTCTCGCTCAATTTAATATTTCTTCATCAAAAACATGAGTCTGTTGCATATAATTCTTTAAGTGCTCAAAACAAGTAATTAGCATCAGAGTTGAAAGCAACACGTACCGCGAGAAAGTGCATCGGCACAGCGGTTTTCACCGTACCTTGCTTGATCGGATAACGTACGGAAATGTCTCGATGAACCCCCATCATAGGGCATGTCTTGTTCAGTTTATTGTTGGCCTTTTTTTTCTTCTCTCCTTAAATTGTTTCAAGGACTCATGATCTGTATGGATCACGAATTCTCTATGCCATAAGTAGTGACGCCATGTCTCCAACGCTCTAACCAATGCAGAACGACTCCTTATCATAAGTGGGTAGTTTAAGGCTGCCCCAATTAGTTCTCACTGAAGTAAGCTATTGGCGTCCACTATTGCATTAAAAACTGCGCCTATACCCAGTACCTGAAGCATGCATTCAATTTCAAACATTTTAGCAAAATGGGGCAAAGATAATAAAGGAGCGTTAGGTCAGACTTGCTTGACCAATTTTGAAATGCTTTTCTGTTCGTCTCCCCACTTAAACCACATTTTTCTTGATTATCCGGAAGTGGTGCGACTAATGTGCACTGAATCTTCACAAAACGTCGGAGAAACTAGCAAGTCCATGAAACTCCTCACATTAACTACGTGTGGGCTCGGCATTCTGGATGGACGATCTTCTCACGCATCAAACATGTAGGCCATGTGCACTCACAACAAAAGCCTAGAAATACAGATTATCTGTACAAAAAGGTACATCTTCAGATTAGCAAATAAAATTTCTTGTCTAAGCAATCTAAAACAGATTTTAAATCGTTGTAACATGATAATCTAAAGTTTTTGCTATAGATGAGGGCTAGCAAACACAAATATACAACAACACATTTCCGATAATGCACGCAAAATATGATCATTAAACGCATGAAAGTACTCGGAGCCTTAGTTAGACCAAATGGCCTTACTAACATCGTACATCCATATTTAGTTTGAATGCAGTTTTCCACTCATCGCCTTCTTTCATTCGGATTTGATGAATCCACTTTTCAAGTCAATTTTTAGAAGATACACAAGAACCAGGAATTCATCTAACATATCATATCTAAACGGAGAATAGGATGACGATACTTTACCGTGATATTGTTATTGCTCGGCAATCAAAGCACATTCCCATGTCCCATCCTTTAGGAACTACAAAACTGGAATGCAATGGACTTCATGCTTCCCTAACATACCCCTTTTCTACAATTCAGAACCTGCCTTGAAGCGCCTTGTCTCGTCGGGGTTGCCCTATAATCTGGTCTGTTTGGAATGGAAACGCCGGGTACAAAAATCCATCTGATGCTTCCATTCCTCGAATGGAGGGTAAACCAGCGGCATCTCATCGGGAAAGACATCCTCAAATCCGCAACAGAGATACAACAGAACTAGGTAAACAGAGTCAAGTCCGTTAGTGTTAATTTAAATCGCTACTTGTACAAAGAGACAATATCGGCTAATTGAAAACTTGCTCTCTTGATTTCTTTGCTTTTGCATAAAAATTCTTTATTTTCTCTCTGTTTTTACCTCAATGACGGATCATATAATTGCCTTTTCTCTCTTTTTTTGCCTAGGCCTCTCTCCCCTTTTCATCTTTTGTTCACTCTCTTTTTGTAATCTCACTTGATCTTAATGAACTTGTGTAGGTGATAAAGGTACAAGGGTTATGGGTCGTGATTAAAGTACACTGAATATTTATCGTGAACCAATATGCTCACCCGCCGATCGAAACTGCCATGGTCGTTCTAACAACAAGTGCCCAGATTGCATCGGTACTACATCCAAAAGACTTTCATCTTCAGATTTACCGATTCGGAACGCCACCAAAACCTGTTTATTGTCACCCTCAACTCACCACTATTATTCAACATTGCAATTTATTTAAGGCTTAGGATGCCAATCGTTGGCAATCCAATTATATCAAACCATGGTTGTGCTTGCCACATTTTGACAAACACCACCATCAAAATTACGCTACATACCTTGTCCCGTGACATAAAATCTAGTGTAAAAGATGTTCTCTCGTTGAACTTCACTTCGTTCTTCCTTTGAAAGCCTAAACGATAACTTGCCACATAACGTCAATGCATCAGGAGCTAAATATTCCTCCTCATGGCACCTCTAATGGGGACAGGATTTAGATCATCTTCGTAATCGGTCCAATTTCTCCATTATCCCTCATCACTTCTAACCCGCCTTATTCGGGCATTGACTTGCTATGTGTCCCCTGCATTGACATTTAAAAGCATTTAATATCACGATTATGAGAGGATTAGGAGTTTCGGTTTTACCATGACTTTCTTGCTTAGAAGCTCAGGCTGATGGTTGGAATATGGAGGAGTTGGGCCTCTCTTTTTCTTTGGAAATTAATTCGATCTCCAAGAATTAGAGTGCAGCGTGATGAAGGCGTGTAATTTGTAGGGCTCCATCTTGAGTTGTTGCATAATATTTGACAGCCTTTTGATCACCATTTCTTCTATCTCCACATAAGTGCAACTCAACCACATTAGCGATATCTCATGATTAAGCCATTAAGAAACGAGCCCATGTTGCTTATCGGTCTTCTTCCACATTTGCCCTAATCATGACAATCCATCTATTGTCATAGTTTCCACACTTCGAATTGCCTTGCGTGAGACCTTGCAATTTTGATAACAGCCTCTGTAGAAAATGGCTGGGAACAAAGCGCTACTCATCACGGACTTATGTCTCCCACGTCGCAATTGGACGTTTTCCACTCCGTCTTCCTGACTAACTAACTGATCCACCAATCACACAAGTCAGTAAATTCAATCACAGCTATTTTACCTTTTGTGCTTCGGAGTAGTGGTGACAATCAAACATGAGTTCCATCTTCTTTCCCATTCAAGGTAGGTTCAGGATAAGATTTTCCTTGAAACGACGGAACCTTAATCTTTATACCACTAAAGTTATCACCCCTTGGTCATCTCTCCGATCTCGTTCATTCCTCTACGACTACCCACGGAATCCTCCTCCTCGCCAAATAATCCCATAGTAATTACTAACTTCTTCTATAATGGAGCTCCTTTATCCTATGGGCTAGTGGAACAGGTTGTGGACTGCTCAGCGCGTGAGTTCTCAATTGATCAAGCGTTCAGGCATTGTTAGAATTCCCCTCTCAAATCTTTTTTGGGTATTATCTCCCCCCCTGATGCCTCCTTCCAAAGGCTTTAGATCCGCGGACTGGAAGAATCATCAGTAGTGCTTTTTTATCTCTGTTTGCAGAATGTTTTCACAAAAAAAGATTAGAAGAAAAAAAACAAAACAAAAAAAAGGGGGGGGGGGGGGGGGGGGGACCTCACAACACCCCTTACGTGTTTCACTCGAATATGAAATTCACTCAACGCTCGTGTTTCACACAGTAAAATTTGGCTTAAACCCTCAATATGTACTTACCACTCTTGCCCCTTTCATTGGTTGTTCTCAAAAAGTTCTTATCAAACAATCAACAAATAATCAGAATTTCTTAGTCACGTTCAGCACACCCGAAGAGAGATTCTTAGGTTCACACGAAACGAATCACAAAGAGGACTGGAATAACAAAGTATTAGGACAAAAAATCAAAGAACGAGTTACTTACTATCAGAATGATTTTTTTCCAAAATATTAAGGCATGGAATCAAGATAACTTTATTTTTCTTTTTTTTTTTCTTCTCTTTTTTTTCTCTTTTTTTTTTGACCTGATCAAATGTAATAGAAGTGAGCAAACGAAATTCAAGAAGAGCAAGATAGATAAAACCTGATTGTAGAGCCTAAGCTCTGGTACCAAATGATACGAACCCCGTGTCGTTGTAACGAACCCCCGTTCAATAATTGTGCTTAAGACCGTTCTACGTCAGGTTTAAAGAGAAACCGCGAACCAACACCTATAAGAGATGTGAACATTGGTATAAAGGAAGACGCCACAATCACGGGTGAAATACTCGATGATTAAGTCAAGAATGAACGCCACAGAGAAATCTGATAAGTTTCAAATGAGTTCTCAAAG
>CM018909.1:7705750-7713250 GCA_009663005.1 Actinidia chinensis | reverse complement strand
AAAAAAGAAAAAGAAAAAACAAACAAACTATTGCACGCATAAGTTTGGTAGGAAAGAGCGTCGGAGCTTCAAGTAAGAAAGGCAGTGGTTGTGAACAGCAAAATTTGGCTTTCACTTTGAAAGCCATGTAGCAATAGTTTGAGATAACGCAAGTTATTTTTGGGGATTTTATAGATAGAATGGAAGAGACAAAATCAACGCCTTGACGAGTTGCAAATGAGGCAGCCCGTACAAGCACCCAATACAAGGAGGCAGAATTACCAACCCTTTATTCCTTGAGATTTTAAAGGCGAAGAGTATGAAGAAGATGATGATGTGGCATCTGTATCTAGTATAGGGAGAGTTAGAGGAGTTAGGAATAAAAGACGAAGACATGATATGCGTGAACATCGGGTAGGGATGGTGTAGATGAGAATATTGGCAGTATCAAAATGAAGATACCACCATTTCAAGGGAAGAATGATCATGATACTTACTTTGAATGGGAGAGGAAGGTGGAACTTGTATTCAATTTCCATAAGTATTCAGAAGAGAAAAAACTGAAGCTTGTAGCGGTAGAATTTACCAATTATACTATTGTATGGTGGGATCAATTGATCTTGAACCTGATGAGGAATTATGAACGGCCTATTGATACATGGGAGGAGATGAAGGCTATCATGAGGAAGCCATTTGTTCCTTCACACTATTATAGGGATTTGCATTTAAAATTGCAAAGCCTAAAACAGGGAACAAAGAGTGTGGAAGATTACCACAAGGAGATGGAGAGAGCTTTGATTCGGGCTAACATTGTGGAAGATAGAGAAGCAACTACGGCTCGATTTTTGTGTGGTTTGAATCGAGAAATTGCTAATGTGGTGGATTGCGCAGCATTATGTGGAGTTGAAAGACATGGTTAGCATGGCCATGAAGGTGGAACGACAACTTAAGAGAGGAAGAACAACCACGCAAGATAGTAATTTTTATTCAAGTTCTCCTTCAAATTGGAAGTCAAAGTGGCGTGCAGCACCAAACCCAGTAGAGAACACCTTTTCCAAGTTTAAAGATGAGAAGGTTTTGAACAAGAGCTAAAAGGGCAGTAAGGAGAAAGGTGATTCTTCATCACAACCTCAAAGAAATAGAGATGTTAAATGCTTTCGGTGTGTGGGATTTGGTCATATAGCATCTTAATGTCCAAACAAAAGGGCAATGATAATGCTAGATAATGGGAAAATTGAAAAAAAAGTTGAAGGAAGTGAATCCATGTCGCCACTTGAAGACACTAGTGATTGTGAGTATGCTGCTAAAGAAGGGAATGCATAGAATCATAGAGAACTCAAGGCCACCAAAGGAAAGAAGAAGAAAGTGATGATGTGCAAAGGGAAAATATTTTCCATACTAGATGTCATGTGAAAGATCGAGTTTGTAGCTTAATTACTGATGGGGTAGTTGCGTGAATGTGGCTAGTAAATTACTTGTTGATAAGTTGGGATTGCGTACGTTGAAGCATTCTAAGCCATATAAGCTCCAATGGTTGAATGAAAGTGGGGAAGTGAAGAACAAACAAGTTCTTGTGTCAATTGCTATTGGAAGGTACAAGGATTAGGTTCTTTGTAATGTAGTACCTACGCAGGCCAGTCATGTGCTGCTTGGGAGGCCGTGGCAATTTGATAGGCAAGCAATACATGATGCGTATAGAAACCGATATACATTTATAACCGATCACTTATACCAGTGACACCGTGTCAAGTGTACAAGGACCATCTTCGGATCAAGAGATCCATTGGAGAAAATCGTGAGAAAAGTGAGGTAGAGGCTGAGAAACAAAAGAAAAGAGAGAGTAAGCATGAGAGAAAAGAAAGTAGTGTGAAAATAGAAAAAGAAATTCGCTAGAGGGGGCTGAAAAGAATTATTGATACGAACCACGCCAACAACGTGACGAAACCCGACACCAAATCTGAAAACAACCCAACTCTTTCAAAGGTTTGATGGAAACCGGCGCCCCGTTGCTTCAGCAACGCAGAACCTTGGTATGATAAAAAGCCACAACGGGAATGGATGATCCTTTTGATAAGTCAGGTTGGAACGCCACAAGAGAAATTTTCCTTGATAAGTTCAGATTATTGTCTATGAAGAACTCAAAAGATAAACGAAATGTCTCTATTTTCCTTGATTTTCGAAATTGATAGTCCTGCCCTTTTTTATAGGCATTCAAGATAAAAATTCTAATCAATCTTATCTCTAATTCTATCCTAATAAAATCAATCCTAACCAAATCAATTTCTTTTCCTTGGAGATAAGTCAAATCTGATCTTATCTCCAATCTAATCATAAATCCTAATCAAAAGCTAATCTAAGAATACGAAGTAATACTAATCTGATCTTCATAACTTATCTTGGAATCTTGAAATTCTTGAATTTTGTAACACAATCCTGACTTGATTCTTTGCTAGTTAAAACCACACCACATACAGATTATAATCCCCCTTCACATGTATAATTGGATTGATAGCCTGCCACTTTTATAGGACCTTAAAAGAGAAAAAAGGGAATGATAAGAGGAGCGGAGAACGCGAGAATGAGGTAAGAATGAAAACTAAGATAACAAAACCCATCAAGTTTCCCTTGGAAAGAAAGTCAAATATGATCTCATCTCCAATCTAATCATAAATCCTAATCAAATCTAATCTAAGAACATACAAGTTAAATACTAATGATCTTCATAACTTATCTGAATCTTGAAAATTCTTGGACTTTGCTAAAAATAAATCCTGCCTTGATTCTTGCTAGTAAACACACCAAAATCAGATTGTAATCCCCCTTGCACATGTATAGTGGATTGATAGCTGCCCTTTTTTATAGCCTTACAGATAAAACTTCTACTCTAATCTTATCTCTAATCTTATCCATTAAAATAAATCCTAACCAAATCAAGTTTCCTTGGGATCAGTCAAATCTGATCTTATCTCCAATCTAATCATAAATCCCTATCAAATCTAATCTAAGAAATACAAGTTAAATACTATCTGATCTTTCAATAACTTATCTTGAATCTTGAAATCTGGACTTTGTAAACATAATCCTGGCCTGATTCTTTGGCTAGTAAAACACACCCACATCCATGTAATTCCCCCTTTCCATGTAATAACGGATTGGTTTCTCCCGGGTTCGAATTTGAGTAGTAAAACATTCTTTGTTCACCCTCGTAGTGCCCACTTTCTTTTTTTGTTGTAGAACCTCCGGACTAAAGATTCAGCTCTTCTTTGAAGCTCCTTAACTCGAGCTCTCGTCACCGGACATTGGAGCTTGATGGACCATGAGTCTTGATAGCCTTAATATCCTCATCATTCCTCCCTTCTTGAAAATGATTTGCCCTCAAATCTTCACCTACAACAAAAAGACTAAAGTCAGTAACATTGAAAGTAGCACTACCATTGTACTCACCTGGTAATCAAGTTTGTAGGCATTATCATTGATCCGTTCGAGCACTTGAAATGGACCATCTCCTCGTGGCAGACAACTTAGAACGTCTTTGTACTGGAAATTGTTTTTCGCAGGTGTACCACACCAATCACCAGGCTCAAAAACCAGCTTGTGACGTCTTTTGTTGGCTTTCTTGATGTAATTGCTCGGTTCTCCTCTCTATATTGATCGTGCCGTCTCATGTATTTGTTTTTACAAGTCGGCCTTATTCTTACCATCTAAATTTACATGCTTAGAAACAGGTAAAGGTGATAAATTCAAAGGAGTTAAAGGATTAAAATCATAAACAATTTCAAATGGTGAGAACTGTGTAACAGAATGAACACAACGATTATAAGCAAACTAAACATGTGGTAAACAATCCTCCCAAGTCTTAATGTTCTTACTAATGACAGCCCTCAACAAAGTGGATAAAGTCCTATTGACTACTTCAGTCTGTCCATCAGTTTGAGGATGACAAGTAGTAGAGATAATCGTTTTGTTCCTAAGTTTCCCCACAATGTTTTCCAAAATAGCTCAAATTAGCTCCCGATCAGAAACGATGTGCTGGCATACCATGTCCCTCACAATCTCCCTAAATAACAAATCTGCTACATGAGAGGCTTCGTTTGTCTTGTGACAAGGAATAAAATGAGCCATCTTAGAAAATCGATCTACAACTACAAAGATCGAATCCCTTTCGCGTCTACTCCTAGGTAAACCCAAAACAAAATCCATCAAAATATCAATCCAAGGCGAACTAGGAATAGGTAGGGTGTGTATAGACCATTTGGCTGGACCTTGATTTAGCTTGCCTACAAGTGACACACCTACCACAAATTCTCTCAACATCCCGTTTCATATGTGGCCAATAAAAGTGCTCTTGCAAAATAGCTAGGGTTTTAGCGACTCCAAAGTGTCCCATTAACCCTCTACCATGTGATTCCCGAACTAAAAGTCTCTCATTGAACAATAGGCACACACAAATTATTCTCTCTAAACAAGAAACCATCAGTTATAGAACTTACCTCTGCAGATTTTCACATTTGCACTATACATCACCAGAATCATGGTCCTCATCATAAACAACAACGAATTTCCAATAAAGCACGCAAAAAAACATGATTCATTAAAGCGCAGGAAGTACTAGGTGCATTAATTAACCACAAAGGCATAAACCACCACTCTACATCCATATTTAGTTTTTGAATGCAGTCTTCCATTCATTCACCTTCTTTCATCCTAATTTGATGATATCCGCTTTTAAGATAATTTTGTTAGAAAAGACACAAGAACCATGCAGCTCATCTAACCTGTCATCTAAGCGAGATAGGGTTGTCGATACTTACGTTATGTGGTTAAATGGCTCGCAATCAACAAACACATCCTCCATGTCCCATCCTTCTTAGGAACTGAATCACCGGAACTACACAGGGCTTATACTCTCTCTCACGGTCCCTTCCCATCAATTCTTCAAATTGCCTTTGAAGTTCTTTCGTCTCCTCCTGATGGCCTCTATACACGGGGTGATTGGGAATTGATGCACCGGGAACAAAGTCGATTTGATGTTCAATCCTCTGGATCAGTGGTAAACATGTGTACCTCCTCAGGAAACACATCCTCAAACTCTACAAGAGAGAAAATAACGACAATAGGCAAAGAAGAAATATCAAGCTGGCTAGCGTTTAAAAAAACTTCCTTGTACATGAGCTACAATCATTGGCCGCTGAAAAATTAAGCTCTCTTAACTTCACTTGGTTTTTGCTAGAAAACTTTTAGTTTCTCTCTAAATCATCCACTATATGTCCTCTTATCCTTTGTGTCCAGATAATCAACCGTAGAGGGGTGATAGGGTGTTGGTGATTGGAATGCATAATTGTAGTCAAAACGCCGGTTTAATCGACTAATGGCCTAATTTAGTTAACTATTTAATTGTACGTATGTTGTAACTGTATAGTCATGTCTGAGTTCATTGCAGTTAAGATGAGAGAAAAAGCAAAAAGTGGGCAAAAAAAAATACACTAAGAGTTCGACTCCCTTGCTTACAGATTCGAAAAGGCGAGAGCTGAAAAGTGGAAATCAAGTCTCAGGCTTGGGACATAACATTTACTCCGATATCCGATTGAGCTGATTTTGGACGCGTATGGAAAGAAGATTTAAAGGGCCCTATAATTTCGTCTCTAATAGCATTGGCTGATCGATTTCTAAAGTGGTCAAAATAGAGATACAACGTACGGGACAGATTAGAAAATTTTGAAGTTTCCTAAGTCTACTAGGATTTATTTGTGTTGCTATAAATACTTATTTATCTCTTTGCACGAAAATGCTTTAAAGATGCTTAGTTAGGTTTTCTTCAGTCTGTTAGTTTAGGTTTCATATTATTCTTAGGTTTTATTTTATTTTTGTAAAAAATTTTAATTATTTATCAATCAAGTCAATTTTTCATACCGTAATGTTTTTAATTTTTATTTAAATGCTTTTCTTAGCCATGCTTGGCTAGTTTCCCCAACTTGGAATGATTGTGAAGGTTGATTGGGGATCAAGGGAACAAGAGGATTTTAATATCATCGATTTATTTTCTTGATTTTCTTCTTCTTCTTCTTTTTCGTTTCAATACTTTCAAAAAACTGGGGACGATTCTATTATGTTCGATAAACTTCTTGTTATCGGATCGATGATTGCAACTACCTGATTAAAAACAAACAGATTTATTTACTTTGAAAACTTGGGAGTCCTATTATGTTCGATAACATCTTTGGATGCCGAATCGATGATGACGGCCTTGATTATAACAATCAGATTTATTCTAAGTAACGTTAATATGAATTGCTGGCTCAGTATATCGCTGCCTTTAACGTTTATGAGTGAGTGGGGTCATTATATTTGATTGTACGAATTGAAGATTGAAGAACAATTGTTTTTTAAAAGCTAAATCTTTCGAATCCGAGACCCACGATGTGTCGAAGGATTTGAAGTTATATAAGAGCCTCCCTTGGGATCCGAAAACCCTAATTGATGGATCAATGATTGAGTTTTTAATTAAGTTTAAATTAACTTTTATTACTTTCTAATTAGGATTTAGTTTAAGTAAATTCAAATCTACAAAGAAAGAATTTTGATTGTGCTTTTTTTAGATTCAATTCATATAATTTGTTAGTGATCCGAGTTTAGTATAGTGTGAGTTGATGCTACAAGCTTATATTTGCTAAGATCATTGGAAGAGGAACGATACGAAATTATCAGTTTATTACTACTTCACGACCTGTACACTTGGGTAAAGAATTCACTTCTGGGAGCGAACCAAGTTTTTGGCGCCATTGCGGGACCAAATGCAAACAGCGAACACTAGAAAGCTTTTGGGTGTTGAGAGCAATTGGTGAATTGAATTTTCGGCTTAGGCTATGGGTAACTTCGTTCCATTTATTTTTTATTTTTTGTTTAAAAAAAAAATTTGATGATCCTTTGAAAAAATTTAATTTTGAGTAGCAACAACCTAAATAAGGATGGGGTTTGGGTTCTATAACTCATTCCACATTTATTCACATCACAATTCCCCTTGGTTTGAGGAATTTGTATACAATGAGCCATGTCCCATATGTTCTAGTTATTGCTATATTTTACTGAATGTCCTAGGATCATGATGTTTTCGAGTTGTACAAAAATATAATAACACTACACAATACCAACCTCCACATTAGAGGAATGAGGATAATGAGTTGCGTACTAAGGTCACAAATATTGAGCAAACAATTGGAAAGATAAATTCTTTACTTGAGAATTTAATAATTGCAGCAACAAACCAGAGCGATTCTCCATCCAACCCCAACAAAACCCTAGGCCTGCGAATTGCATTGAAGAAACAGTGAAAAGTAAATCAATAAAATTATTGCACCAAAAAGGGTAAATCTTGGGTGAGGATGAGTTTAGGGAGTTAGATATCGAGATTGAGAGGAAAAAGGGAGGTAGAGATTGTTTATAAATAAGGATAATGGGTGAGTGTGTATGCCAGAGTTGAACCCAGTATTTGAGGTTGGATCATCAGCGGAAGGGGGACCATGA
>CM018909.1:7693250-7700750 GCA_009663005.1 Actinidia chinensis | reverse complement strand
TTCATCAATACCCGATATATTCTTTTTCCACTAGCGTCGGGGCGGCACGTAGTATTTGAACCATGTGTGTCCTAAAATCCTATTTTCACAAAGTATACATTTTACATTTCTGGGCACAATAAAACACAGCATGTTCAACATAAAATATCAGTTTTTAAAACATTACAACACAGCTATCAGTATCCAAAACAATTTTTTAAGTAAAGTCAAAATATAAACAAGCAATCACCTATGCGTATGCTACGCCCTTCTAGTATCCACTCGTACTGGCTAATGAGGGTTCTTAGTTTTTGGGTCCAAGTTTAATATTATAAATTGTTAGATTTAATGGTATGTGGCTATGGATAATATACTAAAATTTAAGAATTTCTAATTAGAATTAATTATATAATTCGAATTAACTGTCTACAAAAATTTTTTATACTATGTTTTCAAAAGCCAGTCAGGGCGGTTTTGATTTTTAGAAAAATTCTCGGTTATAATTTACTCTGAAAATTTAAACAACATATAGACACATATATGTTATTTCCAGTAAAAAATTATTATATATTTATACGCTACTTAACTATTTTCAAAAATTTCTTCTAACCGCTTCAGGTTTCTGACCCAGAATTTCTTCTTCGTAGATCGGTTTATAATTTATAACAATCTATGTAAGTTTAACTCTGACAAACTTTTGACACAACATAATGAGAACATATATGGATCTACAGTAATCAGGATGATATATTGATACACGATATAAATATTCTTAAAAATCTTTAACAGCTTCAGTTTCGGCCCACAGAATTCCTTATGTAAGGGGCAGTAGCTCGGTTATAATTTTATAAATACTCTCCGGGATAATTTGACTCTCTATAATTATTTAAACCATTAAGGACACATCTATTTAGTCTATAGTAAAATTATTATAAATTTAACTATTTAACTATTTTAAGAAATATGAAACTTTCACAGTTTCTGCACATAAAGTTGTACTGACAGCGTTTAGGTTATAATATTTTGGGTAATTACATCATTTCATAAATTTATGAAATTAAATAATTAGCGCGATACATATTAATTGTATCACATAAACTATGTAGAATTTCTACATAGTGTAACTATTTTTCCAAAATTCGGTAAAGTTTCTGTCAACTATTTTATTATTTTTTTTCCAGTTTGGGAATTTCTATACAGTCAATTTCGATCACTTAGAGTATGAATTTGAATGAAAGAGAGTTGTAATAACAAGTTGTAGATAATTTTAATATCTTCTAATGAACTTAAATTTTATAATTCGGACATTCCTATGAAAAAGTTTGATCATAATACGGTTGACTGTGTTTGAGATTAATAAACAATTTCTTCTATTAAATTGTGAATTAAAAAATATATATAGATGCAATATTTTTTTTCGGGTGATTTAGAAGAAAAACTAAGAAGGAATTGAAGAAAAATTGAATATACCTTAGAAAACAAATTTGAGCAGAACTATCTCCTTCCCTCTCGCTTCTCCAGACTTTCTCTCCTTCTCTCAGATTTCCCCTCTCTTCATTCTCTTCCTTAAAATGTTGTTAAACCCCCATTTCCCCCACACACTCATCACCATGCACCCACTCTCTCTTTCCACCGAAAGAGAGAAAGAGAGGAGCATGCTGTCCCCATCCAAAGTTTTTATTGTTGCCAAAATCAACACTTTTTGTCCCCTCCAGTTTTCAGTAGTAATACATTATCTAAATGTAATATTAAATTTTATCCCACAAGTTATAAATCTTGCAAATTTAACCCCAGAAGTATTAAATGACTTAAATATAATTCCATAATTTCTATTTATGGAAAAAAAAAAAAACGCACAATTAATGGTCGGGATATTACATTAGCCCCACTTAGGAAGTTGGTCCTCCAAACTTATCTACTTCGTATTTACTGTATTCATGATATGTCGATCTATATTATCAATTCTACATACAATGCTCACAATAACAATGTATATTTAAATTGTTACCTTGCTCAAACAGGTGCGGGTATTTCTGTGCCGAATGTCACTTTCTTTTTTCCCAAGTTGCTTCTCCCGTCGTCTGATCTCCCACCAGACTTTGACCAACGGAAATTTTACTTAAGTTGTTGAACTCGCGAATCCATAATCCTCACTGGTCGTTCCCTCATACCGCAATTCTTTCTTACTGCTAACGGTGGTTGTTCTAAACACATGAGTCGGATCGACTATATTTTCTAAGCCTTGAACATGAAAAATGCGTGAACATTTACAAAATTTAGAGTCAAGGCAAGTCGATAAGCTACGGTCCTATCTTCTACAGAATTCAAATGGACCCACATACCGTGGATTTAATTTTCCCCTCTTCCCAAATCTTACCACTCCATTTCATATTGGTGAGACTTTTAAAAACACCCAAATATTCTGGGAATTCTAACTCTCTTTATTGCATTGGCATAACTCTTATGCCGACTTGTGCAACCTTCAATCGATCTTGAATCAATTTTGAATCTTTTCTGTCATTTCCAGCATGATTCCGCCAGTAAAGTAATTTCTTCTTCTCAAACTCTGTCCAACCCAAGACCGGTGATCTACACTTTCGTGCCCGTATAGTTATAATGGCCTCGAAAGGGAATTCAGCCAACGCTTAGATGTCATCCCAACTTCCTGAAATTCCATTGCACATGCCGTAGCAAACTTTAATTGTTTGTATCTGTCCTCCTGATTTGCCCGTCAGTTTGTGCGTGAAAAGCTGTACTAAATGTTAGCTTTGTCCCCATCGCCTTTGTAATGATGCCAAAATCTAGATAAAAATCTGGATCACGATTGACGTAATGATACTGGCGCTCCAAAGTCGTACATCTCTTTCTCAAGTAGAGATAGCGCCATTTGATTCCATCGTATGTGTATTCTTGATTGGAAGAAAAGAGCCGACTTGGTCAACACAGTCGACGATGACCCAAATTGAATTATTCCCTTTCACTGTACGAGGAAATCAGACAAGTAGTCCATTGTGATGTCTCCCATTTCCCACTTCGATATTGGCAATGATTGAAGTAGTCCTGCTGGTTTATGGCGTATCGCCTGATCCTCTACATTGTAAACAATTGCTGGCGTACTCCCTAAATGTCTCGTTTCATGCCCATCCACCAATACACTTTCTTTAAATCTTGGTTACATTTTCATCATTCCCGGCGATGACTTGCCCAAATTCGACTGGTGTTACCTCGTCCATAATCTGCTGCCCTTCGTCCAAATCTTGAGCTGAGGTTCTAAAATGTTAGGCACGCACAGTCTGTTCTGAAATTTGAACACACCATAGATTATCTTGAACTCTTATTCAGGTGTCTCGCCAAGTCAAAAGTGATAATAAATCTTCTTGAGTTAGGATCCTCCATTTGTTCGAGGTTTCATCTCTTCTAAATTTATGGCTCTGCGCTAATAGTTGCCCACATAGACTCACCAATTCACGAAACTACTACTTCCAACTCTAGGGGTTGTGCTGCTATATTTTTCACAGCTTAGATCATGGACGGAAAAGCATTCCTGATGATAAGAAGAGAAGGAACTTCATTCTTAGAAACATGGTCAAGAATAATCTGCTTCTAGATGATATGATAAAAAATCGTCTTGCTTCTGTTGTTTGTGAATCCAAGTGTGATGTGCATCTTTTACTTTTAGAATTTAGACTGTATGAACTAGGTTGTGATGCTACGACAAACTTCTTCTTAAGAGTGATTGATAGGATGATAAACTAGGAAGAAAAAATTTAGGCTTTCAGAGTATGAAGGGATGAGAGCAGGAAATATGTGCTTAGCAAGAGAGAAGAGAATGAAATATATAGATTGAAATTGACAGAGAATAGGTGTGTGAGTGACGCATGTGATGATTGCATGTGATCTTGACAAAACGAAAAAATAAATAAAAAATCACAATATTTAAAGATTATTTGTCAGTGATAGGTGCAACTGTGCTAAAGAAGGATGATTTTTGGGCCATATTTTGTCAGAAAAAAATCTCTTCTTAGTCCCAAAATAGTCTCTTCTTCTTCTGATTCTGGTTCTTTGAAGAAAATCCAGTTTCAGTTCCAGTTTCAAAAATGGATCTTCTTCTCAAAAATTTTGATCTAATGACTTCTGATGTGCCTAATGTACAACCAGAAATTCGGTATGTTCATCATTCTTAATAAAAAAAGGTCCTATTCATAAATAATGACTCTGTGCTGCTGGATGATGAGTTGATGCATCAGTAGCTTAGAGGGATCATTACTCCACAAGCAAGATGAAAAGTATGGCAAAACCAATAGGACTGATACCGAAACCATTAATACTCTATGGTACTCAGTCTTCAAGTGTGCTTCTTCTGTTTTAAAATATGGGGCTCGACGTCGGCAAGTTCTGAGGGAAGGGAATGAAGGTTCAAGAGCTAAGAACTCCAGTTTGAGTTTGTTTCCAAGAAGGAAATAGCAGGTCTTCAGCAGGAAAATAAAGAGCTGAAGAAAACTTGTAGATTCATAGGCAAATGACTTGGGAAAGAAAAGAAATATCAGAACTGAAGAAACTGTAGTAAAGATTTCGGATACCACCAAGAGAGTCTCTTGCTTGAAGTCCAGGAAATTTTTTTAACATTGTTTATCCCAAAAACTTTTAAAACAAGATATTTGATGCAGAATAGTAAATTTATTTATATAATAAATAAATTAAATAACTGAAAGATTATCCCAAAAATATCTGAGGTCTACAAATACCAGTTTCGACAATGGTGACTTAAAAAGGTCCTCTTGAAGTGGTTTTTGAAGATGTCAGCCATTGAAAATCAAGTAGTAGAGAAAGAGTAGTAAGTACTTAAAAATTTTCGTTCTACATATCTTTTTGAAAATGATCACGAATAAATGGTATCTAATTTCCAATATATTTTGTCTAGAGTGAAGCAATAGGCCATTATTTAAAAATATTTATGGCTAGTATTATTGCATCTAATGGGTATATGATCAAACTTAATTAAATCTTCAAGTTGTTGCTTCATATAAAGAACTTGAGCACAACAACTGCCGCGGCATATAGTCTGCTTCAGCAGTGGAGAGAGCAACAAATTTTGCTTCTTGCTAAACAAGAAATATGTGAGTGTCCTAGAAGTGACACTACCACTTGTACTCTTGCTATCATTTTGCATTCCAGCAAAATCTGTATTTAATAATTACTAAATCCAATGGGTGAATTTAGGATACCATATACCTAGATCTATTGTGGCCATTAAATATCAAAAAATTCTTTAACAGCATTAATGTGATTCTGTTGGACAGATTGAAATCTAGCACTAAGCAAAACTAAAACATGATGTCTGCCTATTGACCATTAAATATAGTAAATACCAATCATTCCTGTTAATTAAATATTGTTTAATTCATATTTTTTCTTTTTTATCTTTATCAAGTTTGGTTGTTGAATTCATTGGGGTTGCATAATTTTTTGATTTTCTAAATCAAATTTCTTGAGAAGATCTTTTATATATTTAGATTGATTGATAAATATTCCTATTTTTAGTTTGTTTAATTGAGACCTAAAAAGAAATGTAGTTTCACCCATCATGCTCATTTCAAAATTTTTTTGCATATTTTTAAAAATTCACTACACATGTTTTCATTTGATGATCCAAAAATAATATCACAACAGATATTGCACATAATTAAATCATCATTCTGTAGGTTTTTTGGATAAATAAGGTAGTGTCAATCTTTTTCTCTTTTAAAACGTTTTTCCAAAAGAAATCCACTAATCTTTCGTACCATTCTCTTGGGCTTGTTTTCAAGCCATACAAAACTTTGGTCCAATTTAAAAACATGACTTGGAAATTCGTGATTTTCAAAACTGGTTGGTTTTCAACATAACTTCTCGACATGAACCCATTTCAAAATGCCTTTTGATATTCATTTAAATAATTTTAAAATCTTTATACAAGCAAAACCTAATAGCATTTTATACCTTCAAGTCGAGCTACGGGGGTAAAGGTTCTTCATAGTCCAATACCTGCTTCTTGGTTTAAACTTTAGCTACTAACTAGCTTTTATTTCTAATGATATGCCATTTTTATCCTTTTTATTATGAAAAACCATTTTGTTCCAATAACTAAACTGATGTGTAGGTCTAGGACCCAATGTCCAAACATTGTTCGTCTCAAATTGGTTAAGCTCTTCCTTCTAATGGCCATTACCAAACTCTCAGTTTCAACTTATTCAATATTCTTAGGCTCAATTTCGAGACAAAAGCCATGTTTATTACACACATTTCTAAGTGAAGACCGTGTAATTACACCTGCGAGGGTCACCTAGAATTTGATCAATATGGTGATCTTTAACAATTCTCCAAGATTTAGAAAACTGTTTGATCTTTTTCAGATGAGATGCATTTTTCATGCTCTCTTTTGTTAGAGTCTTTATAGATTTGATCTTTTGACTGATTTATTATCCTTATTTTCTGTAACACCATATCCTCATCATCCCCATCATCATCCATGTTTTTAGGTTTGAAAGAATCACTTATCAAATGCAACATGTATAGACTCTTCATAGTTTAAAGTTATTTTTGTTATCGACTCTATAGCTTTGCTATAGTAGAATATCAAGAAATATCTTTATCAGATTTAGCATCAACTTACCCAATTTAGCTTTGTCATTTAAAATAAAGCATTTACAACCAAATCTTTTGAAATAACCAATATTGGGTGTTTCTACCTTTCAAGCTCGAAGGAGTCTTTTCAAATTTTGATCTAATGACTACCACGATTTAAATATACAAGCTTATTTTACAGTTTCAGCTAAAAATACGTAGGTAAATTTATGTTCATTTAACATGGTTTCTAGCCATTTCTTGAAGAGATCTATTTTTACGTTCAAAAACTCCTTTTTGTTGAGGTGTTCTAGGTGTAGAGAAGTTGTGTGAAAATCCGTGATCTCACAATATTTTTCAATATCTGATTATCAAACTCTCTACCTCTATCACTACGATATTGGTGATAGTGCCACCTATTTCATTTTGTGGCCTTTTTACAAAATTTTCAAATGCAATGTGTGCTTCATTTTGTGAGTAAGGATAGTACTCATTAAAACGTTAAAAATCATCAATAATTACAAATGCTTATTTCCCACCAGACTAGCAACCCTATTTGGGACCAAACAAATCCATATGGCAGCGTTGAAGTGGTCCTAGATGTAGAAATATATTTCTTCTTTTGAAAAATCTTTATGTTGCTTTCCCTAGTTGACATGCATCACAAATTTTATCTTAATAAACTTGATTTGAGGTAAACCTTTAACTAAATCATGCTTATTCAATTTATTAAGTAAATCTATACTAGCATGTCCTATCTTCATGCCTAACCAACTATTTTCTTTATAGCCGCAGAAATTTACATCTTTGACTAACTAGACTATCAAGTCAAATGTGTATACATTTTATGTCGAGATGCGATAAATAATATTTTATTATTAAGGCATGCGTAACTATGCATTGATTTTTTCAAATATA
>CM018909.1:7688250-7690750 GCA_009663005.1 Actinidia chinensis | reverse complement strand
GAGTTTGAAAGTGCTTCTCCCCGCTGTACTTCTTCTTCCCTCTGTACCTTGCAAGTTTAAGGCTCGTCGCGGACTAACTCAGCATCTCACCATGATCTGCCCCAAACTCCTCGTCCTCCTATAGAGGTATCTCCAAAGGTGGCATCTCATCAACAATCGGTTCCTTCCTCGGATTCAAATTCAACCATTCTCCCGATCACCATAACTCCTTGTTTGGACATTGGCTAGCTATGTGTCCTCTCCCTGATATTTGCAGCATTTAATCTCACTAGAATGAGTCGAGGTAGAGGCGGGTTTGCCTTTGAGAGGCGGTGTTGGTGGTGGCATTTTTGGGCTCGGATTTGCCTTAAAGTGGAAAGTTTTTCTTCTTTTTTAGGGTAATTCGACCTCAAGGTTGCTGAACTAAAAGTTTTGGTGACTGGTTTTGGCCGTGTACCAACCCTTCCTTGATTTGCCTCTCCATACGTTTTATATTGCTGATAATCCGATTGAGCCTGATTTTTTGACGCGTTTGGAAGAAGATTTAAAGGAGGGTTACAATTTGTCTCAATATGCATTGGCTTATTTCGATCAGTATAACAATTTTGTGATGCGGAATCGATGATGCACGACCTTGATTATAATAACAGATTTTTTTCTAGTAACGTTTTATATGAATTGCTGGCTCAGATATACTCTGCCCCTTGTAACGTTTATACGTTAGTTGGGTCATTATATTGTTTTGCTGAATGATAGATGTAAAGAAACAATTATTTTTTTAAAAAGCTAACTCTTTCGATCCGAGCCCACGATGTGTCGAAGGATTTGATTATTAAGAGCCTCCATTGGAATTTCGAGAAACCTAATTGATTGGATCAATTGATTTCGAGTTGTTTTAATTAAGTTTAAATTAACTTTTAGTACTTTCTTAATTTAGATTTAGTTTAAGTAAATCAAATCCACAAAAAAGAATTTTTATTTTTTCTTTTTTTTAGATTCAATTCATATAATTTCTCTAGTTGATCCATTAGTATAGTGTGAGTTGGAGTGCTACAGCTTATCTTTAGCTATGGTCCCTTGGAGAGAACGATACCGATTATCGTTTATTAACTACTAAACTACTTTTGGACAATGTGAGTTCTCGAGTCCCCTTCCCCTTGTGGTACAGAATTCACTTTCTGAGAGTGAATCAAAGGGCTCCAAAATCGAGTTACGAAGGAAAAAAAAGAAAAAGTCAAAATTTTGGGCAAAAAATTTCATGACTGTTCAATGAATTTGCCTTCCCTTTGGTGCACCCGTTCAACTCCCTGTTGCTTATGGTTAGAACGTTGACAGGTCCTTGATATTTTTGCCTAACTTTTGACTCCAATATCCAATTAAGCTGATTTTAACGCGTTGAAAGAAACTTCAAGGGATACAATCTTGTCTCTAGTGAAGAATTGGCTAAATCGAATCTCTAAGGTGGCCGAAATTGAGATGCAAACATAATGGACCCATTAAAAGTTTTGAAGTTTCCTAATTCACTAGGATTCTAATCTAAAGTCTATAAATACTTTTCCTTATATCTTTTGAATGAAATATGCTTTAGTTTTCGGATTCTTTTAGCCTTTTAGCTTAGCTTTCTATTGTTCTTAGGTTTTATTTTATTTTTTGTAACCTCTTAATTTATTTATCAATTCCAAGTCATTTTTCATACCGTATGTCTTCGATTTTTTATTTAGCGTTCTTTTCTTAAGCCATGCTGGGCTAGTTTTTCCAACTGGTATCGTTGTGAATGTTGATTTGGGGATCAAGGATGAACAATAGAGTATTTTAATGTCACCCCTCTAATTTTCTTGCTTTCTTCTTCTTTCTCTTTTTCGTTTTAGATACTTTTTGAAAATAAGGATTCCTATTATTTTCAGTTAACGCCTATGCGTGGAATTGCTGCCTCAGTATATAGGGGGGGGGGGGGGGGGGGGGGGCGTTGTCCTTTTACGTTTTATGCATGGGTGAGTTCATATATGTGCTACCTGAATCGATGATGCACGACCTTGATTATAACAACTAGATGGAGGTTCAAGTACGTTATACATGAATTGCTGGCGTCAGTATATACGTTTTCGTGTAACGGTTATGCATAGGTGGGTTCTCTTTATTTATTGGCAAATTAAAGATGGGGGGGGAACGAACAATTTATTTTTAAAAAAAACTAAATCTTCCCAGAATCCGAACTCTACGACGCAGTGAAGGATTTGGAGTTATAAGAAGCCTTCATTGGGATTCCGTGAACCTAATTATGGATCATTGATCTGTCCGTTATAATTAAGTTTAAAATTAATTTTTATATTGCTTTCTAGTTAGATTTAGTTTAAGTCATCAAACCCAACTACAAGAATTTTATTTTTTCTTTTATTTTAGGTTCAATTCACGTAATTTCTAGTTGAGCCGAGGGGTAGTGATAGTTCGAGTTGATTGCTATAGCTTAATATTGAGCTCGGGTCCCCTTGGAGAGACGATACCGGATTATCGGTTTATTACT
>CM018909.1:7678250-7680750 GCA_009663005.1 Actinidia chinensis | reverse complement strand
TTGAAACAACATTGATTAACAAGATTCACAACTCTTGTTAGGTTCGTATCACAATGGTTAACCTAGATGGCATCACTAAGAATTCATAGTGTCCATAGCATGTGCGGAATGCGCTCTTTGGTACATTCTCTGGCTTGATCTTTAGTTAGTGATACCTTGATCGGAGATCTTTCTTGGAAAACACTTGTGCACTTTGAAGCTGGTCAAATACGTTGTTAGTCAGTGGCAAAGGATACTTGTTTTTCACGATGACATGATTTAATTCTCTATAATCTATATGCATAATCTTATGGATCCGTCTTTCTTCTTCATAAATAAAACCACAGCACCCCAAGGTGAGATACTTGGTTGGATGAAACCCTTATCCAACAACTCTTGTAGCTCCAAATTTTCTTCAATTGAGCTCCACCTTCCAATATTCCAAATGTGTGTTTTTAAAAAACTAGAAAGTGTATATGAGGGGTGTGTGGTGTGAGTATATGAGAGTGTGTGAAGTGATTTTGCTAGAATTTGGTGTTTTTCTCCAATTTTCTTCCATTTTTTCTTGAAAATACTTTCCCTCTATTTATAGACCAAGAGCCTTGAGCTCCAATCATAAAATAACCCTTAAATAATAGAATGTGATGTATTTACGATGTTATACACGTAATATTTTAGATTTTGGAGATTGCTTGGGGTCCAATTATTGTAGGGAGATGTCGATCGCTTATCTAAAAGGGGAAATCGCACTTTTGAACGGGTGACCGCCAGCTTTGGAGGTTCCAAACTGGCGGCACCATTTCGAAGTGGTGTTTGTGACTTCTGAACAAGCGGTCTCAATCCCCCTTCTTTCTCCGAATTCAAAAATTGCATGTTTTACATAATTTTTTTAGTTTTTGGTGAACTTTTTTCATGATTTGATAAAAAATTTATACTTTTTTTTAATTGACCAGATAAATATGAAAATGTAAAGATTTTACTCAATACTTTTTTTTAAAATCACTTGTGACAAAAAATAATTTCTAAAAAAAATTATATATTTTTTTAGTTTTAATTCACGAGAGAATTCTGAAAATATTATAATTTTATTCAAATTTGTAACAAAAATTAGATAGGATAACAAAGCTAATTTGTCGAGTAAATATATATATATTTTTTTAGTTTTTTCTCGTTTAGTTAAGTTTTTTTTTATTATTTGATCAAAATTTAATATTTTTTTTACATTCTACTTGAAAAACAATATAAGTTAATTATGTCATTCATCTGACTCTGTCACCTTCGTAAAATGACAAAGTATGACAGGAGATGCCAATGTAATTTTTAGTACCTCAGAAAATAAAATAACTTAATTAGAAACCTTAGTAAGAGAAGTTTGTATATTTTATTTTTTTTAATTTTACTCCCTAAAAATAGAGTAAAAGTAATAAAAATGAGGATTTTGGAGATTCTAGAATGAGAATTTTGTTGATGGATATTCTACGAACATAGAAATCATCCAAAGTGTATGATTGGACAGATTTGACAGGATTTGGTTAATTACAATAACACCTCCTCGACTCTATCCTAGTTTAACTTAACCCCCCTTCTTAACTAAAATATTCTAAAAAATTGACCCCTCAACTATGGAAAATTAATTTAGAGTAACATTGATAACAGAAAAAAGGAAACTGACACATAACCCCCGACCCTTCTATTCTATATACACAACTCCTTTTTTTGGGTAGGTATTATATATAACTCAGAACTTCCTCTTTCTAACAAATTCTAAATTTTACCACATTTTTTCTGCTCTCACTCTTCCTGCCCTCCAGGGCATGATCAGTTTTTTTTCCTCCCATCGGGTCCTCCACCATTACTACCTAGATCGATGCGGGACTTCGCAACCTATGTAGCGAACTATTCTCATTCTCTCTCTTTTAATTTTTCTTTCTATTCCTAACGAACTCTTAAAATAGACCCTAAGAGAAGGATATTATGCTCCAAGCCAACCTATTAGCCATATCTCTTCAAAAGCTTTGCTTCGAGATTGCAAAGGCTCATTAATTGATGTATTCTCATAATTATTTTCTCATTTTTCCCCTCATAAAAGCAGTGGATCGAATGGCCATTTCGAATCTCTATCACATTGCGTTTGAGAGTGATGTTATAGTACTATATAGGAGTAGTTTAGGCTCTGGAGGAGTGCGTGGATTGCTCAGTGAAGGAAACTTGATGGGAGAATTTGAAAACTTTGAAAAGAATAAGAACAAAAATACATTCTCATATCTGTTTTCTTCACAATAATATAATCAATATGTAGTGTTTGCAATGTCAACTTTAGTTTGAATCATGTCCTTCAAAAGTGGGAAGAAGTATGTGAGCTGAACTCTATGCCAGTCAAAAACAACATGCTCATGATTGGCATCATCTAGCCTTTGCTTTTTTACCAGTTTTTGCTCTTGAGGTAAAGTTTACATACATTTTATTGCCATTAGTTTGGAATAGTTTTGGAAAATTTAAAGGGTGTTTGTGCTTTTTACCT
>CM018909.1:7655750-7660750 GCA_009663005.1 Actinidia chinensis | reverse complement strand
AGAGCTGGTTTTGACTTATTGTTACCCATTTTACCTATATTAGATATTTAAAAACCTTAGAAAGGTTTAGAATTGGTTTAGAGAGGACTGATTTGGGATTTTGGAGATTTCTCAGTCTGGCATCCGAATAGGGCCTTCAAACGTTAGTGTTCGAACGGTTTGAGTAGGGTTCGAATGTTTGCGTTTGAACAATTTTAATGTGGTTCGAACGAGATTCTGAGGCTTGAATTCGAGTTGATTTGTGTTCTACCGCACCCCAACGTTATCCTAGTGCATAGACAATCCTTGAACGAGCAAGCCTTAGGTAGAATTGAGGATTTGTATACCAAATTTTAATAAGAATTTTTGGCTGTTAAGATGTGATGAAGTACAAAAAGTAAAAATCAGTTCATATCTGTTGGTAGGAGAAAAAGATTGTTGGTTGAATCTAAATGGTGTAAGGGAGCCGGGACTGAATTGTGCACGGTTTAAGGTGATTTTCAAAGAAAAGTACATGCCAAAGGCATTATAGAATGCCAAGTGTGCAGAGTTTGAACAATTAAAGTAGACTAGAGAAATAACTATAGTAGAATACGAAGCCACCTTCACCAATTTAGTAGAGTATGCACCACATCTAGTTGCCACAAATGAAATGAGAGCCCAATAATTTGAAGAGGGATTGTGGTATAAAATCAAGAGGGTGGTGAGACTAATGGTGTTGTCAATGTATGCTGAAGTTCTAGATTGAGCCATCATCATTGTCACGCCCCGACAACCTGGCTATGCGGATCGTGGGCACGTGATGGCAGCGGCTTGCCCGCCAAGGCCAACTACTTTACCTATGCAATTTCATCAAAATAGGATAAATAATAAAAAAAGTTTTTTTTCTTTTTTTTTCTTCTTTTGCGAAGAAAACGTAATCATAACTAAAATAGAGAAGTATGTCACTTTCTACCGTACAACAGAGCTGGGTGTCTAAGTATTAACATTTAACATAATTCCCAGGTCTAAACAGGATCATCCTAATTTCAAGATATAAAGTAGGTCTGTCCTCAAAATACATAACAAGCCCTTGGGCTATCAAAACTACAATCTATGCTAACCTTCGGCTTATGGTTCTTCACTTTGGCTTCCTTGTGAAAAGGTTTTCTTTTGAGAAAACTAAGCTAAAAAATTTGCGAATAACATAAATGCCATGAACATAAAATAAAATACAAAGGATTGTTTTCATATCATACATATCATAGTTAGCGTTATAAAACATGTTGTAATTCATTTCTTTTAATTGAAGATCACGTCAAAACATTAGCTGATACTATATCATAAATATACGTGAGCATAAAACATTCATCTCTTGCTTGAAATCATGCACATATCGTAGGGTGTAAAATACTCGGCATAACACATACTAGCCGTATAGGCTAGGGGGCTTTTAGGCCGAGATTCTTTATTTACGGATGCGTCTTATTTCCACGTTTCTCCCATCCATCTGGAAGGAACTATCTGGCTTGATTGAAAGTCACCTCCAGAAAGGACCCGAGTTTCACCATGCATACATACTGAACAGTACATTGCTTTTCATGTAATTTCATCTAGACATTTAATTCGTTAAACATGTAATTCATGGTTTCTAATACAGAACATAATAGCAATTTGTATACTTCTGCAAGACATGGCATTTTTAGCATAACATATCATTTTATGCATTGAAACATGGAAAACATTTGCTTATGCATCATATAAGATTGAAAATATTTTTTGAAGATACATAGTTTTATTCAGGCAGCAGGCTACCACCCTGGGGTTCTCTTGGTTGGTGCTAACCCGCGTATCTCTCAATTTAGGTAAGGAATCATCAATACTAATTCGAATCTAGGACGAATTAACTAAGAAAAGTCTTGACTAAACTCTTAGATATTCTAGTTTTTAGGTAGACTCCTTAAACTGGGCCGAAGGCCCCATTTATATCTATTAAAGACCCTTTTATAACTTTTGCAAACATTTAATGTCTAAGTAAAAGGCCAAATCGTCTGAATTTAGCCTAGGCATTCGAACTCTCCGTTCAAGTCTAAGTCGGCGTCGAACGCTTGGCGTTCGGACGCTGTATTGGGCGTTCGGACGCTCCTTGTTTTGACGTGTGAATAGTAAACTGATCCTCGAATGTTTTTTACCAAACTATACCATTCAAACTCCCAATCTTTTGAAACTCATATAATGACTAAATACAACTCAAAAGAGGGTACATCTCAAATTTCAACCATAAATTTGAACCCTAACATACTAATCTAAAATTGTAAAGCTAGTTAAACCCTAAACTTTACTATGCTTGAATTTAAGTATTTTAAGGTGTATACCTTACTTAATTTCGAGCTTGAGCTTCAAATGGCAGAATGAACTTCCCGTTATCTTTTCCTTTCTTCTTCTTCCTTTCTTTCTTTCTCTCTTTTTCTCTTCGTTCTTTTCTCTATCCTCTCTCCGTAGGTGTGGGTGTGGTGGAGTGTGGAAGGATGTGTATATATTTTGCTGAGACACTGAGAAATCTCCCATGTGGCTTCCCCAATTGTAACTCCAGTATCGCTTTTTCTGTCAGTTTAAACGATTTGTTGTTGTTTGGCGTTCGAACGCTCCTTTGGCATTCGGACTCTGGAGTTCGAATGTCCCTTTAGCGTTCGAACTCTAAGAAGGATTTTTTGAATTTGCGTTCGAACTCGCTTGCTGAGAGTTCCAACATGCGAGACTTAAAAGCTGCAATTTTTGGCTTTAGCATTCGAACTCCCATATGTAAGTTCGAACGCCAAGAGGAAACCTGGGCCAAAAAATTAAGTCTTAAAGTCTTGCATTACTCTAACTTATTTTGGTCCTTTTTGACTCTTAAGTCTCGAAGAGGACGTAAGTGGCGTACACATCGTGCTCCTTACGAATTTACTAGAATTTACGGATTTGTGGTGTTACATTCTCCCCTTCTTTATAAAAGTTTGTCCTGAAACGTGCTACATCACATGCTACCATTTTGCGCAAACTCTGATAAAACTCTTCGCATAATCGTATATATAGTTTGTGATAGATAACATATCTAATGGGGTTTAACCCCGTTGCGACTGCCTCTACTGCCCTCCAATTGGGCAGCCTACCAACATGTAACCAAATTAACTATCCAAGCCTTCGACCCTCCCCGAACACTTGGTAGTTGGAATTACTAAAATGGTGCGTGGATCAAAAGAAAGTAGTGGTAAGTCACAAGAGAACTAACGTATCCTCACTTCGTTGTGAACGTTCATTCCAATAGAGATGGATCCTGTTCTCTACTTTCATCTTCTCGTTCCCAAGTAGATTCTTCATATGAGTGATTCCGCCTCCAAACTCGCACTAACGGAATAACTTGTTCTAAGCACTTGGTCACGACGTCAACGATCTCAATCGGCGTTTCCACTAGCTTAAATCTTCCTCATGTCCAAAGAGAAGGATGAATCACTGCAGGGTCATGTACTAATTTCTGAGCATTGAACATGAAAAAAACTCATGAACATGTTGCAAGCTCCTGGATAAAAAGTAATGGCGATAAGCAACGTGCCAATTCGTTGAAGAATTTTCGAATTCCTATGTTAATCTTGGAGGCAACTTCCCGCTCTTACCAAAACGATTTATCCCATGGAAGAAGATATTTTTCAAAACACTTGTTCCCCTTCTCCAAACTCTACATCTCGTCTCCTAGACACTGCATAGCTCTTTTGGCAACTCTGTGCCGTTTAAGTCTCTTTATTACCTTGATCTGATCGGTCTTTCATTTGAACAATTTTCGGGTCCTAACATTTTTGTCGTTCCTCCAACTTCGGTCCCAACTAATAGGCGACATACATTTTCCTCCCGTAAAGTGCTTTATACGGTGCCATTCCAATACTTGCGTGAAACTGTTGTTATAAGCAAATTCTACAATGGTAAGTGCATTTCTCAATTTCCTGGGAAAGCGAGTACACAGAGCCGTAACATGTCTTCTAAAGTCTTATAGTTTTCTCTAATCTGTTCGTCCTTCTGTAGATGGAAGGCTGTGCTAAAACTTAGCTCAATGCCTAGAGCTCATTGCAAGCTGTGTCCAAAACTTAGACGTAAACTCAGTCTCGATCCGAAAACGATGAAACTGGCGTTCCGTGTAAGTCAATAATCTCTGCTATGTAAGTTTTGCGTACTTCGACAAGGATTGTAGTCTTCACTGGCAAGAATGTTTTGACTAGTAGGCGACTACAATTAAAACCCCAAAAAATTGGGGGGGGGCATTCAACCTCTTGGTGAGTTCGGTAGTCCGACTACCAAATCTATCGTGATGTGCTCCCATTTCTATTTCCGGTATTGGTAGAGATTGCAAATAATAAGGAGGACTTTGATGGTTCTGCCTTGACTTGTTGACACTGACAATATGGTGACACAATTCCTAATTATTTCCTTCTTCATTCTAGGCCACCAAAATGTTTCTTCAAGTCTTTATACATCTTTGTTCCTCCTGGATGCAGCGGTAACTTGGTATTGTGGGCTTCCTCTAAAACTTGTCTTTTGACTTCGGTATTTTTTTGTAACACATAAGCTGCCCCTTGAAACCTAAGTGCCCTGTCTGTAAGTAAAAGTTCGGCTTTGGATTCACTAACATCTCCTTATAAACGTTGTTCCGCCACAGTTGTATCTCTGGTTGCCGTCGCTTTTACAATTTTATCAGGCCTGTTGAGCGATCCATGGTAGTTAAGCATTGTATTAGTGGCCGAGGCAACTACTTCGCTCTCTGCTCTCTCTAACTCATCGAGTAAGGGTACTGGGACGTGACTAGACATGCTAAATTGACTGTCGACTTTCGACTTAAAGCGCGGCTACAAAGTTTGGCTTTTTGGTGATACTGAATAAGAACATCGAATCTTTTATCAACTCTAGCCATCTTCTCTGTCTTATGTTTAGTTCTTTCTGGGGTAACAAGTATTTAAGCTCTATGATCAGTGAAAACTACATTGTGACTCCATTAAAGTAATGACGCCAAATCT
>CM018909.1:7640750-7645750 GCA_009663005.1 Actinidia chinensis | reverse complement strand
AGTGACAAGAATAGGAGGCTTTAGAGAGAAACAAAAATCTTCTATGCACAAAAACAAGTGAGGTTAAGAGGGCATTAATTTCAAGCGGCCAATGCTTGACTCATGTACAAAAAAGTTTTTTAACTGCTAACTAGCTTGATTTTTCTTTGTCTGTGTCGTTATTTCTCTCTGCAGGAGTCTTGAGGATGTGTTTCCTGAGGAGTACCACATAGGTTTACCAACGATCGAGGATTGAATATCAAATTGACTTTGTTCCGGTGCCTCAATTCAGAACTGCCCAGCATTATAGGAGCAATCTGGAGGAGACAAAAAGACTTCAAAGGCAAGTTGAAGAACTGACAGGGAAGGGACATGCGAGAGAGAGTATGAGCACGTGTGCCAGTTACGGGTGATTATAGTTCCTAAGAAAAAAATGGGACATGAAGGTATGTGTGTTGATTGGTTAAAGCAATCAACCACATAACGGTAAAGTATCGGACTACCCTTATTCCTCGCTTAGATGAACATGTTAGATGAGTTACATGGTCTGTGTCCTTTTCTAAAATGATCTTAAAGCGGATATCATCAAATAGGATGAAAGAAGTTGATGAATGGAAGACTGCATTCAAAACATAAATAGGGATTGAATGAGTGGAGTTATGCCTTTTGGGTTAACTAATGCACCTAGTACTTTATGCGCTTAATGAATCATGTTTTGCGTGCTTTTATTGAAAAATCATTATTGTTTATTTTGATGACAGGAGTGAGGGAGGAAAACCCCTCCCCCCACCCCTCGGTTGCCATGATCTGTCTCACATTTTGTAATGGTTTGGATGTGCTTAGAAAGGAGAAGTTATATGAGAACCTCAAAAAGTGTAACCTTTTGCACCAATAAGCTTAGTTTCTTAGGGGGTTTTGGTTGTGAGTTTTAAAGGAATCGAGGTTATAAAGAGAGAAGATCAAAGCCATCCAAGAATGGCCGACCCCCTCTAGTGTCAAATAATGTAGGAGTTTTCATGGACTACCAGCTTCTATAGGAGGTCATAAAGGGTTTTAGCCACATCCTGCACCACTTACCGAAGTTTATCAGAGAATGTTACGTTCAAATTGGGTGAAGAACAAGAGCATGCGTTTCAGCTTATTAAACATAAGGTTACTCATGCTCCTTACTTGCTTTACCTAATTTTTCTAAAAATATTTGAAATGAATGTGATGATCTGGTGTGGGTAACGCTGTTGTTTTTATGCAGGAGGGAAGATCACTTGCGTACTTTAGCGAGAAGCTAAGTGGGGCCTGCAACTTAACTACTTCCACTTAGGACAAAGAATTGTATGCATTGGTTGAGCTTTAGACTGGCAACCTTAACTTATGGCCCAAAGGAGTTTGTGATTCGTAGGATCCTGAATCCTTGAAAACATTTGAAAGAGCAACACAAGTTCGACAAGAGGCATGCTTGATGGAGTGGTTCATTGAGACTTTTCCCTATGTCATTTGCTACAAACATGTAGAAAAATGTGGTTGCGGATGCACTTTCAAGCAGGTATGCCTCAATCTCATTCTCTTGATTCTCAATTTCTTGTTTTGAGCACATTAAGGATTTTTATTATGATGGACCATGATTTTGTGAATGTATAGTGCATGTGAAAAATCTGCAGAGGTAAGTTCTATAAACTGAGGGTTCTTATTTAGAGAGAATAAGTTGTGGGTGCTAATTGTTCAATGAGAGAACTTATTAGTGGGAATCACATGGTGGAGTGTAAGGGGAACACTTTGGAGTTGGTAAGTAATTAAAACCCTAGCTATTCTGCAAGAGCCTTTATTGGCCAAATATGAAACGGGATGTTTAGAGAATTTGTGGTCGGTGTTCTGTCACGGAGGCAAGCTAATCAGGGGGTCCAGCCGAATGGTCTATACATACCTCTTCCTAGTTCGCCTTGGATTTGATATTTCGAGGATTTTGTTTTGGGTTTTTACCTAGGAATAGGACGCGAAGGGATCGATCTTGTAGTTGTAGATCCGAGTTCTCTAAGATGGCTCATTTTATTCCTTGTCACAAGACAGACGATGCTCTCATGTAGCACAGATGTGTTCTGTAGGGAGATTGGAGGTTACATGGTATGCCATAGACCATCGCTTTCTGATCGGGATGGCTAAGTTCTTGAGCTATTTTTGAAAAACATTGTGGGGTAAACTAGGAACAAAACATTATTCTCTACTACTTGTCATCCTCAAACTGAATGGACAGACTGAAGTACGTCAATAGGACTTACCACTTGTTGAGGGCTGTCTTAGTAGAACATTAAGACTGGGAGGATTGTTTACCACATGTTGAGTTTCTATAAATAGTTGTGTTCATTCTTGCCTACAAGTTCTCACCATTTGAAAAATGTTTATGGTTTTTTTAATCCTTTAACTCCTTTGGATTTATCACCCTTATCTATTTCTGAGTATTGTAAATTTAGATGTGTAGAATAAGGCCGACTTTATGAGCAACTCCATGAGAGGGGCACGGAACTAATATAGAGAGGAGAAACGAGCAATACATCAAGCAAGCCAACATAAAGGACGTCACAAGCTGGTTTTTGAGCCCTGGTGATTGGGTGTGGTTACACATGAGGGGGGAAAAAAGAAAGGTTCCAGTACAAGAGGGGGGTGTGGGGGGCGTTCTAAAGTTGCTGCACCGAGGAGATGGTCATTTCAAGTGCTGAACGGATCTCAATAATAATGCCTACAACTTGATTTACAGGTTGAGTACAATGTTAGTGCTCTTTCAATATTACTGACTGAGAGTCTTTTGTTTGTAGGTGAAGATTTGAGGGCAAATCCTTTTCAAGAAGGGAAGGAATGATGAGGACATCAAGGCTTTAAGACTTCATGGTCCGATTAAGCTCCCTTGGTCCGGTGACGGAGGAGCTCGAGCTAAGAGATTCAAAGAGAGGCTGAAATACTTTAGTCCGGAGAGTTTCTACAACAACCCCACAAAAAAGTATGTTCACTACTGAGGGTGAACAAAGGCTTGTTTATATCAAATCCGGATCAGGGAGAGAACCAATCGCTGTACATGTGCAAGGGGGATTACAATCTGATGTGGGTGTATTTGACTAGCAAGAATCAGTCAGGATTGTGTTTACAAAGTTCAAAAATTTCAAGATCAAGAAAGTTATGAAGATCAGATTAGTATTTAAACTTCGTATTTCTTTAGATTAGATTTTGATTAAGGATTTATGATTTAGATTGGAGATAAGATCCGATTTGACTTATCTCCAAGGAACTTGATTGGTTTAGGATTTATTTTATTAGGATAAGATTAGAGATAAGATTAGATTAGAAATTTCTTACGCGATGAATATTATCAAGTCGCGCGACGGAAGATGACATTAAGACTAAGTTTGAGGACAAACTTTTATAAGGAGGGGAAATGTAACACCCCAAACCTATTAATTTCTTCTATGCAAATATGCCCTTTCTGTATATTTTAGGTCATTTTATTAGGGTCAAAGGACCAATTAAAGTAGGTGGTAATAAATTACTTGGAGGAGGGGCGGGCCACATGGGATAATTCCATGTGTTTATACACTTACACACTGATACATTACACACCAAAACACTTCCACCAATACACACCCATATGTAGAGAGAGAGAGAGAGAAAGAGAGGAAGAAGAGGAAAGGAAGAGGAACTTGGAGAGTCAAATTCCAAGCCATAGGAAGCCCTTGGAAGCTCCATTAAACTTGAAGAAGGTAACACTTTAACCTTGTAGATATCTGTATATGTGTATGTATAATTTGAAAGATTTTGGGGTTTTTGCCTTTAATGCCCTTAAGAGAGTTTGGAATTGTGTTGGGATGACTCCTTTAAGTCCCAATTAATCAATCCTTAGAGGTTGAAGCTCCCTATGAAGAGAATTGAGGGTGGGATTAGAAAATCCCTAAATTTATAAAAATATTAAAGTTTGAGCTTCAATCCTATATCCCTTTGTCTTTAATAGTTAGTTCTTTCCCATTTTGATCTATTGTAGTTTACTTGGGTTATTCTTTGAATCCTAAGAGTATTGGAAAAGTATGGTTTTGATTTGGAGTTGAAAAATGAAATGAGGAAGACAAACAATTTGAACCAAGAAAGTCGCCCGACTTTCGAATGCCAAGTTGTTTGAACGCCTTATTCGAGAGTTGGAGCTTCCTTTGGGCACCGGCCTCGGGTATGAAAAAATTAAAACTTTTAATTGCCCAATAGGTCCGGTGCTCCATCTCAACTAGAAAATGGCAAGTCTTTCTGTACACAAGCCGATAAGGGGACATGCCTAAGATGGTTATGTAGGTCGTACCATAAGCCCATAAGGTATTGGTCAATCAAAAAGAACAATCCTTACGATTGGGGTTCACTGTTTTTTTGAGTATGTGCTTTATCTCCCTATTGTCAAGCTTGGTTTGCCCATTGATTTGGGGGTGGTAAGCGGTGAACACTTTATGCATAATAGCATATTTTGTTATTCAAGCCTCAAATGTCCGATTACAAAAGTGTGTCCCTTGGTCACTTATGACCGCCCAAGGCACCCCAAATCGTGAAAAGATATTTTCCTTTATAAATATGACCACCACTTTGTGGTCATTGGTTCATGTGAGGATAGCCTCTACCCACTTGGTCACTTAGCCCACTGCCAAAAGGAAGTAAAGATAGCCATTAGAAAGGGGAAAAGGGCCCATGAAGTCAATTCCCTAACAGTCAAATATCTCAATAACAAGAATGAGAGAAAGAGGCATCATGTCTCTTTGGGATACACCTCTTAACTATTGGTATTTCTCGCATCTCTTACAAAACTCAAATGAGTCCTTGGAAAGTGTAAGCTAATAGAATCCGCATTGCAAGATTTTTGTGGCAGTTGTTTTTGAAGAGAAATGGCTTCCACATGCCTCCGAATGACAAAAAGAGAGTATACCACTCATCTCAGAGTCCAGTACGCATTTCCTCATAATTTGGTTTGGGCAATACTTGAAGAGATAAGGCTCATCGAAGAAAAGTTT
>CM018909.1:7598250-7613250 GCA_009663005.1 Actinidia chinensis | reverse complement strand
CTGGAGGAAGATTTATATGGTTTACCACCCGAAAGAGAGGTATAATTCCTCTATCGAGTTGCTTTCTAGCAACCACACCTATTTCTATGTCCACCATATCGGTTTGCTCCACCTGAGTTTGCGAGAGCTAAAAGATCCAATTACAAGATTTGTCAAAAATAAGGGATTTATCCGTTCCTATAGTACTTTTCATTGTGGGGATCGGGAAGAGGGGGGCAGGGAGGGTCTCATCCTTTATTCGCTCATAAGAAGATGGGTCACTACGACTTTGTATAGATTATCGAAAGTTGAATAGAGTCACAGTGAAGAATAAATATCCTATGCCCCGAATTGATGATCTATTTGACCAGTTAAAAGGTTTGGTATGTTTCTCCAAGATTAACTTGAGGTCAGAATACTATCAGGTGAGGGTGAAGAAGGAAAATATACTGAAGACTACTTTTCGCACTCAATACGGGCATTATAAGTTTATAGTGATACCGTTTGGTTTGACTAATACTCCAGCCACATTCATGGACATAATGAACTAGATTGTTTGGGTTTACTTGGATAGATTTGTAGTTGTCTTTATGAATGATATTTTGGTTTACCTCCATCCCATCTAAAGAAAGACATCAGAATCATCTTAGGATAATTTTTACAAACTTTTAAGAGAGCATCAGTTAATACGCCAAGTTTGAGAAGTGTGAACTTTGGCTCACATGAGGTAAAAATTTTGGGACAGGTTTTAGGAAATGTGTTTGTGGACCCAAAAAAGGTTGAGGCATTAATGAGTTGGCAGCGGCCTAGGAGTGTGTTTGAGATTCAGATTTTCCTTAGGTTAGCTGATTATTATCGTTGTTTTGTGAAGGATTTTTCTTGCCACGCCCCGCAACCCGGCCTATGCGGATCGTGGGCACGTGATGGCCGACGGGTTGCCTGCCAAGGCCGACTTACCTTCGTAAGGTTGATCACCTGTGCATACTCATTTAAAATGATAGTAAATTTTTCGCGAAAATATCATAATAACTAAAAATATAAAAGGGTGACATATACACAATATATACAGAGTTGTGTCTAAGTATTTAAATTTTACATACATAATAAGGTCAATTTTAACATACATACATATCTTGGCCAATATAATTCCTACCGTAGGGTCTATTCTAATCGTCATAACTACATACGCCCCTGGGGCCCACAAAACTAGATTTTTGCAAAGCGGTATTTTTCTTCTTAAAGCTCCTCGATTGGCTTCCTAACAAAGGTTTTTCAAACATAATCTAAAACTTAGTGAATACCAACAGATCATGCACGTAAAAATCGTGGCTTACTTTCATTTCATACATACATACTCATATGTGTGAAACAGTGAGCATAACCTAACTTTCTTGAAACATTAGTTCATAACTTGATCTTGCAATAAACATGGCAGCATTTGTTTTCCATAAACATAACATAACATGTCATGACACGTAACGCTCAGATTAAACATAACATGAGACCATATAGGGTGGGTGCTGCCTTTAGGCCGAGAGTATCCCTTTAAATGATTTATTTCACGCCCTCATTACCTTCTGAGATCAATTAGTTAATAAGTTCCCCCACAGGGGGACCCCGACGTACGCATGCATATTTTTGACATATTCAGTTTACCTGAAAATAACTCCATGAGTTTTCTTTCGTCATGATCGCATATCATACATTGAGGACATGATGGCATTTTTATTGTAACATAAGTTTAATGCATTGAAAACATGACAACCCTTGAAATATCCAATAATATGTATTGAAAATATTTCAAAAATACGTTAATTTTGTTCATGTTCATCCTATTACTCATCTCGATTCTCTTTGGCTGGCCTAGCACGTCGTATTCCTACACATAAGAATAATTTATCAATACTATGACTAGCTAATCCTTTGCAATAAAATTTAAGAATTACATTTGACTCCTATTTACCCAAGGCCCACCATTTATGCTTCTTTTTGCACTAGGACAACTCTAAGATGGTGGCAAATATAGTTACTTCTTATTCAAGCCACAGGATCCCATCGAACCATTCTGAAAAATGTTCAAACGCAAACGTTCGTAATTCTTCCCATGCATTCGAACACAAATTTCGAATTCTTTCTCCCATGAGTTCGAACAAAATGTTTGACTCTTCATAGGCGTTCAAACACAACGTTCGAACTACATGAACAACCGTTCGAACTCTTTTATAACGTACTCCGAAATTCCAAACAATCTTCTCCCAAACTTTTCAAACCACTTTAATAAATCTCTCTAGTCTTTCCAGATACCAATACAACTCAAAAGAACTACAATGCTCAGATTCAAGTCTTACATTAACTCTAACATGCTAAGATCTAAGATTTTAACTTCAAAACTCTAAACTATACATACACATGTATACAAGTTTTGAGTTTATACCTATTCGTTCTAGATCCTTTTTAGCTTGAATGAGCTTCCCAAACTCCCCCTTTCTTCTTCCTTTCTCTTCTTCTTCTTTTCTCCTTTCTTCTCTTCTTTCTCTCTCTCTCTTCTGTCTGTAGGTGTGTGAGAGTGTGTTTGGATTTGGTAAAGTGAAGTGAGAGTGTGGGTGTATTGACTAATATGGAAAATTATCCCATGTGGTGCGTCTCTTTCTGATTTCATATTTTTCCCCTTTTGTTTTTTCATTTCCTGCAATTACCGTTCGAACCCTTGCTGAATCGTTTGAACTCAACCGTTCGAACGAAATTCCTGTCGTTCGAACACTATTGAGAGTTTTTTGAAACTTAACTCGAAATTGGCTTTATTTCCATTCTATAAAGGATAGTGGCTTCATAAACTAACATTAGGCGGTCCCATAATTTAACCTCATTAACGGTTTATACGTATTCGGGGTATTACTTTCCTTTTCTCGCCTAGCGGCACCGATTTCGGGATATTGTTCGATCTTCATGGTGTCCCCAATGTCTATTATCTCAGATCAAGATCGAGGTTTAACTGCTCGATTTGGAAAGCCTTGCAAGCTGGCACTTGGCATTCCCTCCACAGACAATGGTCATCAGAGAAAACTATTCAAATCTTGGAAGACCATGTTTTGAGCTATTTGGGATGGACTTCAAAGAAGAATTGGAGATCATTTGCCACTTGTTGAGTTTTTGCATACAACAAGAGCTTATTAATCTAGCATCAGATGACACCATTTAGGACTTTTGTATGGTAGACCATAATAGGTCGGCCAGTGTGTTGGCCCAAGGTAGGTGGGTATCTTGATAGACCAGATATGATGCGAGATACATTGAGAAGATCAATAACATTCAACAAAGTTGTTACGGCACAAAGTCAACGAAAGAGTTATGCAAACAAGAGAGGAGACCTTTATCATTTGAGGGTCGGGCATATTTTTTCTAAGGTACTCCAGTCGCGGCTTGAAGAGATTCGATCGAGGAGAAAAGTTTGTCACCACGTATCTTGGCCATTCAACATCATTGGCAAAATTAAGAGAGGTTGCGTATTTGTTTTAGCATTCCGCCTCATGTCCGAGTGCATGATGTTTTCACATTTCAATGTTGCGGAAATACGAACTGATCCTTCCCTGTATTGGAATGGAGAGACCTTGAGCTAGAGGCGATGTGGGTCATACCTGAGAGATAGATCCATATTCTTGATACTCTTGAGCATGTCTTGAGGGGGGAGGTCTATTCCCATGGTTAAGGTATTGTGGACTCATCACGGGAGTGATGAAGCTATTTGGGAGAAGGAGGATGAAGTTCGAGCGAACTACCCAGAGTTATTTCGGAGTTGATCTTAGGCGAATTTCGGAGATGAAATTTTCTTTTGATGGGGAGAATGTGACGATTCAGGTAAATTTTTTTTTTATTAATATTATTTATATAATTAGTTATTTATATCTTAAATTGGGTGTGGATGAAATTTGAAATACTAAAGTTTATAAGGTTAATTAAGATATTGACTATAAACTCTATGGGTTACTTGTGTAATTATCCTTATATAAACTCTATAGCGTGAATCGATGATATGATCGATCATTTTGAAAAAGTAGATTGAGAAAAATAAATAACAATTGATTATGTATTTCATTATATTGTTGAAAATATTCGACTATACAATTGAATATCGACTTATATTTAGGATAATCGATTGTTGATTTGATTACTTGTGTGAACATTCAATTTTAATTGATTATGGATTCGATTACTTGTGTAAACATTCGCTTGAAGAGACTTATACTAGATCAATAGGTCCATTGTTATGAGAGGCAATTACGATTGAATCGAGACATATAATAGACAATTGATTAGTTAAAATATGTACAATTAAGGTCATTTTGATTTAGTCATTCTCGTTTTTCAGTTTGAACGTTGTTGTGATAATATATAACCAATTATTTATCAACCATCTCTCTGTCTCAACTTAATCAACTGGGTAGCAGATGCCACTCGACGCTACTAATCACGAATATCACTCGATGCTATCAAACAACATGCTTGATTCTAGGAGGACTCAATCACTCCAAGTAAGAACAAAACTTGCATAAAAAATATTTTCAAATTAAAAAAAACTCCTTGTCATAGGTCAAATACTTCTTCTTGGCATCACTTAATTTTTCACTGAAATAAGCAATTGGCCTTCCTTCTTGCATCAAAACAGCACCTATACTCACATTCGACGCATCACATTCAACTTGGAAAGTTTTTGAAAAGTTAAACAGTGCTAGTATGACAATTCATGTAATTTTTTTTATTATTATTATATGACTTCTGACCTAAACCAGATTACTTTTCCTTTCTTCCTCTCCGTATCCTTTCTTCCTTCTCTCGGCTTCTTCTTAGTGTGCGGAGCACATAGCTTCTTCCATGTTCAATTTTTTTTGTTATCAATCACAACTTTTGGTCACTTTTGGAGATTACCAAGATGTTGTGTGTGATTGTTTTATCTCTTCTCAAAAATCAAAATGGAAAGCCATATTTGGAGCATATTGCCAAATCTAGGTGTTTCATTCTCATTGATAGAATTTTTTTACCATTTAAATGTCTATTTGTTAGATAAACATAGTTTATATCTGGTACTCATATTAATTAAAAACTTTAAAGTATGTATTTTTTTTGTTAGGTTTTGGAGTAAGATTATGAAGAATTAATTTCTTGTTAATTAAATATTAAATGAGGCATATATGTTAGTTAGATTGTTAAATGAGCATTGTAGTTAAGCTCCGATATGATTATTGGGGTGATGTTGTGCGATAAGCCCCAATTTACATGAATTTTAGAAATTTGACTATGAGGTTTTTGGTTAGTTATTTTTATATATGATAGAAATGTTGTTTACAAAGAAATTGGGGTCTGAGAAATGGGTAGAGAAAAATATATATATTCGGGCTTGTGGCCCAAGTGTCTTACAAAAAAATCCAAAACTTTGGCCAAATGGGGTTATACGGGCCCCTCCAATATTGATTGGAGAATGCAGAATTTACTTCTATCGCGACAGGCGAGGGAAAAGGAATAGGAAGTAAGTACTTACCCAAATTATTCAGATGTGTTGACTGAATGTGTTAATTATTTTAATGGCATCATGCATGAATAGGAATCATTACACTTACATAGGCCACCATGTATGTATTTAATGTAGTAAAAGATTTTTTTATACCTAAATTATATACTCATTCATATTAAAATATTTCGAGATAGAAAAAGGACATGAGGAAGATTTGTTATTTTGATGTCTACGACATGATGACGTCCTATTTGGTTATATAATATTGAGTATATTCTTTTTTATTTTTCAGAAGTTCGTTGGTAATTATATTTTACTTTTCTGTACCTTCCTCTATTTTGGCAATGTAATTATAGATTACTTATTTCGATATGGTTGTAAACTTATTTAATCCTTTAGATACCTAGACTGCTACTTTAAATTTATCATTGTTGTGGATGTCACTTGTTTGATGGATAATGGGTATAGACCATTGAGGTCCTTAAGTTTAGAAGTTTTATGATATTTTTGTTATATTCAACAGGAACTATACTATTTTAGACATTATTTCGTTATCTAGTGGAACCATGCTGTAGTTTTATTTTTTAATTATTTATTAAATAATTATTAGTTTATCTTTTTATATAAAAAACTCTTAAGGGCGTGACAGATCGAACCGGAGTTCCACAGCTTATTCAAAAGTTTAGAAATCTTTTCGGCTTCGTTAGCTCACCAAACTCTTTGCTTTCAAGAACATCCATCATGGAGCACAAGATGTTGAATTTTCTGACGAACCTTCGATAAAAAGAAGTCAAGCCATGAAAACATCACACGTTAGTAAAACTTCTCGAGGTTAGCCAATCAAGAATGGCCTTTACCTTCTCTTCATCTATTTGCATACCATTTGCACTAACAATGTAACCTAGAAACACAACCCGATTAGTGACAAAAGAACATTTCTTTAGGTTACTGAAAAGTTGGTTGTCCTGCAAGACTTTAAACACATTTGTTAAATGCTTCAAGTGATGAACTTGGCTATATACTAAGATGTCGTTGAAGTAAACGATCACATATTTTCCCATAAAACTCCTTCAAAACTTGAATCATCATTCTGATAAAAGTACTTGAGGCATTAGAAAGCCCAAATGGCATGACCAACCATTCTTCATTTTAAAGGCTATTTTCCATTCATCTACCAGTTTAATTCGAATATGATAGTATCCACTTCGAAGGTCAATTTTTGAAAAGACACTTGCACCATAAAGCATATCAAACATGTCATCAAGAAGGAAAATTGGGAACTGGTACTATATTGTTTATGGATTATCAATATGCGTCCTCCAAGTTCCATATTTTTTTGGAGTTAGGAGGGTTGAGACAACATAAGGACTTAGTAACTCCTTGATTAGTCCTTTTTTTAGCAATTCTACTACTTGTCTTTCTAATTCAGCATGTTCATTAGGTGACATTCTATGTTTGGTCCAATGATATAACAGAGTGGTGGTTATTAAAGGACCTAGTGGATACTGTGTGTGCAGTATAGGTCCTTGGATCTTAAAAGACGCCCCTCCGAATGATTGCTAGTTCCCTCACGGTGACTTAGATTTTGAATTTTTCTTAATCTCATTCAAAATTCCTCGATGCCGCCGCCCCGCGCTAACCATAGTCGAGCAAACTTTGAATCAAATTTCCGGGCAATCTTATCCTTATGACGCCTAAGCCCCCGCATTATAAATGTTTTGCTTTCTCCTCTTCCGTTGATAAAATGCTTGGCAACCTGACAAGCTAGTAAACATGGCCTCATATTGAGCCACAGTCATGTCATTGAACCAAATTAATAAACTCCATCCTCAATGTTTGCATAGTCATAGTTTGCAAGGTTCTCACCACTGCTCAAGGCGGTGGGTGGAACACTCATTGCATAAATTCGGCGCCACCTAAATAGTAGGTGGAGCACCTCCCACATTCCCTAATTTTCTACAAGGAGCACTTGCCCTTTCTCCATCACCGACTCTTGGGTGATCATCTCCCCACGAGATTCCTACGAGGCCCCGCGTGGGTCCACATGCCCCGAGCTCCCGGTTTAGTGACTTCGCACGAACTCTCGCAGTTGGTGGTGGCATGTTCTACACAACTGCCACAAAAAAGCATAAAATAATCATTTTCAATTATGATTAAGTATAATATTGCTATAGCATAATCAATTTAATAACATGTAGTATGCACGTTCAGTTATCATCTATAACATAGATAGACACTAATGTACCCTCTCAAACTTAGACGTTAAACAAATGTGGTCTAACCATTCCCACGACTCATAGGTATTCGAACCTAGAGCTCTGAACCAATGTTGTCACGCCCGGCTAAACCAAGACCGGCACGTAAGCAAAACAACTCACATGCGAAAAAAAAAAGTCAAACAAAAAAAATGACAATACACTGTCATTACATCAGAGTGCGAAAATATATACAAACATCTAATGACACTTTAATGTGTTTATCAAATTAACAGCAAACTGGCACTACATACCTCAAGACTCAGGATAACCCTTCGGTACATGAAAAAATAATTTTTATAGTAAAGGTGAGTTACCTTGAAAAAGATTTTTTAACAATGGACTGCTACGTCAAGCCAAAACCATGATACATAACTATTACTATGAAAACATGATTCAATAAATTAGCTTTCATTTAAGTATCAAATATACTTTTGAAATTTACAATCTACGTTTTTGATTTCTCAAATTACGGTTTTCCCGAAAAAATTCAACTTTTCTCACAAGGCATTACCAATATATTTAGAATGACACGACCCTAAACTCAAAACGTAACCAACCTCATTATGCAATAAGTACGTAAGATAAACCCAGTAAAACTTTCCGGAACTTTCCACCGTGGGCTATGTTTTATGACTATTCCCTCCGTATTATTGCCCCATCCAGGACTTTCATTTTATCAACTTTTCTGGGAAACTTTCACCGTTTGGGCTATGACATTCCCTCCGTATCGTTGCATCGGGGACTTTCATTTTGTCACTTTTCCACGGACTTTCAACGTGTGGGCTATGACTTCCCTCCGTGTATCTTTGCTCCATCTAGGACTTTCTTTATTCTGTACTTAATCTAAGCCATCTAATCTCGGTTATATTTTAGCGTGTTTGTCATTTCTAAAATAATTCTCATTCTCAATCCCAAAATCATTTTTTTAAACCCAAGTCATGTCTTTTGAACTTTTTATTAACAATCACTTCCACAGTATACATAAAAATACCCTTTATCCAATCAATTAGTGTCAAATATTTCATAAGGCATTTTATGAGTATTAATTTGACAATAAATCTGATATTAAATCAAAATAAATTTCAAATATAAAAAAGTATCCAACATTTTATCTTTCAATTCGTCAATAAAAATAAATTATACTCATCAAAAACTAATTTTTCATTCAAATTTAATATAAAAAAATACTGTTCAATAGATTTTTATAAGCTATTAACAACAAAGTCAAAGTAAAACCCAAACAACTAACCCCCTTTACCTCTCAAATAGATTTGACACCGTCAGAGATATGAAGATCGGCTTCCATGATCGTCATACTAAAATTTGCATGATCCAACGTTCATCTCACCGTTGATCTGCACTCCTATCTTTTATGATCAAACTGAACCACACCAATATAATTTTCTCATTTCGTTCTCTCTCTCTCTTCTCCTTTAATTTCCACTTTCTCTTCATCCGAGTTTTCTCCCTCTCCTATTTATAGATTGATAAAGGTATATTTATATATATAAATATTTTTATTTGATTCTTTATTCTTTTTCTTTTTTTTTATTGTTTCCTTTCGGCGCAAAGAATTTCAGATTCTAAAATTACACTTCAGCCCCCCCTACAACTTATTAAGTACATTATATCATCTCAATTTAAAATGTTCTCATTTAATTTAATCCAAAAGTCATGTTTGAATCTTCAATTTAAATCAATACAATATAGCAAGTCCAAAATTCTCTTATATATATAAAAAATTAAAAACCTTTACATCACATATTAAATGATATTGTATGTTTTAAAAAAGTTAGCACATTTTTATGAAAACCATTTTTTTTCGTCACTTATGTGGTTTACTATTCATAAAAATATTATTTCATTATATTCAAGTCAATATGACAATCTTATAATAATTTTTAGTGACTTAATTCAATGTTTTTGAAGTTTAACTCTATTTTTATACTTAATTTACATCTTATTTGCTAAATTTGAATACATTACTTGAGCATAATCTAATTGTGGTATAACGTATGCATTTTTATTTGAGGACTTGACAATTCTGATTGGAAAACCTTTCTCTCATACTAATGTTATATGTATTTAGAGAACTGATTGTACATTTCATAAAATTAATTTTTCCCCACTTACAGTTTTTCAATCTTTGAAAATAGAGTTTTATGATTCAAATCAATAGCATATTTTGCCAATAAAAATTATAATGTGGAGAAACCTTATTCTTCAAGTTTAATTATGGGTTTTATACTTGTTTGTATTTTGCACATTAAACTTATAAATCATTTGATAGGTTTAAACCTTCCACACACTCACACATTGCAATACTAAGTCCTAATTGGAGTAAAGTCAGATGAAGGTCATTGCCAAGACGACTTAAAATAATATTTTAATTCATCGAGTTTATCTTCTTGTAACCTGGCTAAGCCATAGCTTGTAATAAAGATTGAGGTTGTGTTATTAGTATTTCTCATTTAGTTTCAGCTGCCAATCCATAAATAAATAAACTCAATAGAAACTATTTAGATAATCCATGTACGTTTGCAAATAGATCTTCAAATTGGGTTTGGTAATTTTCTACTATGGTAGTTTGTTGCAGTTTGGACAATGCACCTTTGTGATCTTCATGCATGGAAGGACCAAACCTAAAATTATGGGCCTTCAAGAACCCTTTCCAAGATTCAATAAAATCACTAGAATGCACCAATTTGAACCAACTAAGGCTGGCCTTTTCAAGTGAAAGGAAGAAATCATGACCTTTTGATCTTCAAAGCTGTTGGAGAACTAAAAGTGTAATACTCCGAACCCATAAATTTCTTATCATTATGTAAATTATGATGTGCATGATAAGATATGAGAGTAGTTAGAAGTTTAAGAGTCAAAAGTGAGCATAGTAGATATAACTTTTCAAAACGTTAGACTTGAGAATTCTACCCAGTTTTCTTCTTAGCGTTTGAACATTAAGAATAGGCTAAATAGAACGTTCGAACATTAAGGTAAAATATCTAAGTACCGTACGAATGCCAGGAATGCATTAAACAGAGCGTTCGAACGCTAGCCAACCAAAATTCTCCTGAGTGTTCGAATAGTAGAATTAGCATTTGAACACTACCACCTATAACCAATTTTAGGACTTCTGTGCATTTGAACGTGGGGTTCGAACGCTAAAAGCCAATGTCTTATCAGGTATTCGACGCTTGAGAATAACGTTCGTTACGGATAATAGTATACGATTGGAAAAAAAGAACAAAGAAAAGAAAAACAAAATGGAGACAAGTGGGTGGAGACACATGGGGAAAATTCTCCCTGGTCTCGGCTAATATACACAGCACCATCATCCACTTCACACACCCACGAACACGAGAGAGACGAGGGGGGAAAAAAGGGCGAAAGGAAAAAAGGCAGAAGATGTCACGGCCCCGCACCCCCCAGCATATATGGATCGTGGGTACGTGATAGCCGGTGGCTGCCACCAATAAGGCCTAATTACCTTCTCCAGTTGATCACTGGGCATATCATTTAAAATGATATAAAATTTTTTTTCATGGAAACTGTTATAATAACTAAAAATATAGAAGTGTGACGTGTACACAATGTATATAGCGTTGTGCCTAATATTTAAATTCATACATAATAAAGTAGACCAACTTAATTTATACTGCACGGCTGTACATGCTACATAACATAGATTATCCCATACAAAAACTCCATAAGGCTTTTCAGGCCACAAAAACTAAAACCCGCTCATTGATTCCTATACAACTCATCAGATTGGCTTCCTAAAATGAGGTTGTTCGAAAAGTATAAAGCTAATGCTTAGTGAATAAACAAACAATGTGATAAAACATAAAAAACAAAACATAAAATACCATGGATCATTTGCATAATATACATAAACCTTGGAATCGTAGCAAACTTTCAAAGGGAAAAAAAGTGGAACTTAAAACGTTAACATAGCGTACTTAAAAATTTCTTTCAATCATAGAAAAGAACTTGAAACGTAATCATTCATCACTTAGCTTGAAATCGTATACTCTTAATTTGGAATCTTAAGCGTACCATACTTAGTTTGAAAAGTGTAATGTTGTAACAACTTCAACGGGGCTATCGGTAAACCTTTCAGTCACAAAAACTTATAGTAACCCTTTAGTCACAACTTGGTAACCTTGTCGGTACAAACTATAGTAACCATATAGGTCACGCGGGTGGGGCTCTTTAGGCCAAAGGATTTCTCCCATCGTAGATAGTTTTATTACGTCCCTATCCTACCTGAGAGGAGAGGATAGTTTTTTTTACGTCTCTATCATAGGATTTCTATACAACAAATCGGCTTGAGTAACACTGGGTCACGCCAATATAGTAACCATATAAGGTTACGCATGGCTTATTAGCCAGGGAGGACGTCTCCCTCAGGGGATAGTGTTCCTTTCCTCTACAATTAAGACTAGATAGATTTTATTCCTGTCCCCTATCATAAGACTGATAGCTAAGTTAAGGTCTGCCTTTAGAAGACCCGAAGTGTAGAGTGGTACTATACATGTAAATAATTTGCATATAATACATATATCATTGAATTATATGTAAGCAATCAAAATTTCTTTAACTTGAACTTTCATAAACTTGATGCGCACATAGACTTTCATAAAACTCAAGCTACGTAGATGCGTATTATTTAAAGTGTGATAACTCGCTAACATGATGACCATATAGGTCGGGTGCTTTTTCATTTTTAGCCTAAACATCTCTCGATTTGTAGATGATTATTTACGTCCCTCATCTACCTTATAGGGACCTTAGGCTAGATTAAGGTCCTACCACGGAGGGCCCCGAGTGTCACTATGCACATACTTTCCTTTTTTATATAAATTCCATGCTAAACATGAAAAATTATTACAATCATATCAAAACATTTCCTCCATGGGGTTTTCGATACATAGCATAACAATATTTGGCATACATTTAGAAGGAATGGCATTCATATAAGAATATAATCATTGATGCATTGAAAGCATGGAAAAAACGCTTTGACATATAATATAGACATATTGAAAATGTCTTGGAAAGTACATAATTTTGTTCATCACATCATTTTACTTACCTCGATCTCTTGGCTAGGGTGCTTAAATTGGTGTTCATACCGATAAAGTATGGAAAACATTAATGTGAGCATCAATTAATATAAGTTTAAAGAATTAAATCAACATAAACTCCAACTCGACTAAAGGAATATCTAATCTTACGATAGGTTACACTTTAGGACACACTCTTAGGAATAGGTATCGAAGGTCTCAAGTTACCATTTGTCAAAGCCTCACTATAAGACAAGTCTCTAGGGGTATGAACCTTAGCAAGATAAGAACATAAAAGTTAAGATTTGGAACTTGCTCCCTCAACACGAGTTCATTCATCGGCATTACAAGTACCTCAAAGACATTGAGTCTATATTAATAGGTCATTCATATGAAAAAAAGACTTAAGGACCTTTAATTTGGTTAGGTCATGGCGTTAAAAACAAATCCGAATGAAGAAGTTTGCCCAATGAAACAAAGGAAATAAATTGGGAAAAAATAATGTTGTGGTTAGTCGAATTTGGGTCAAAATTTCAAACTCTAATATATCACATATATAAGAATTAGGAGTACAAAATTTATGTGGTTATTTAAAAAGATATATGGTTTATGTCCAATGCTTTCAAACGGTTTGCTGTCTCAATCCGAGTTTTCTAGAGAAAGTTATGCGTGTTCTACAAAACAGTGTCTGGACTATCTGGGCCATAGTGTTTGAACGTTGAGTCTAGCGTTCGAACGCCAGGCAATGTTCAAAAATGCAACCCTTTGGACATTTGAACACCCCATTCAAACTCCAAACTGCGATTTTGGTACTAATTTCAACCAATTCCATTCCTTTTAAGGTTCCTAGGGTTCAAAGACCAACCCAAATAGGTCACAATAACTCAAGGTCAAGCCTCAAAGACAACGTTAACATTTTAGATCTAAGTTTAAAATTAAAAACTCTAGCATTTTTATATTTTTGAGTTTTTCAAACCTCACTCTTTAATCCTTAAAAATAGAGCTTCAATCTCTCAAAATCAAAGTAAATGAGACTCAAGGAAGTCTCTAAAATTAATCTACCTCACATACATGCATATACACAAAAGTTATGGTTTTGCTTACCGCTTTTCAAGCTTAAAAATGGCTTCTAATACTTCCTTATGGCTTGGGTTTGAGTTCTCAAGGCTTTTTCTCTCTCCTTTCCCTTGATTTTCTATTCTTATCCTCTTCTTTCCTCTCTTCCTCTCTTTTCTTCTTTTTTCTCTTTTCTTTCTCTCTACGTGTGGTGTGTGGATGTGTTGTGGATGTGTAAGTGTATAAATGAAGACACATGGGAAATTATCCCATGTGCCGACCTCCACTTAACTCCCTTGCTTTTCTTTTCCTTTTTCTTTTTTAATTTCTTTTAACACTGTTACTGTTTGAACGCCCTTCTTAGCGTTTGAACGGTAAGAAGAAAACTTGGCAGAAAAGTTAAGTCTAAGATTTTGAAAGTTCTAGCTTAATTTTATCGTTTAGGACTTTAAACTTCTAACTCTAATTAACCACTTCGACTTAACTTCTCATAATTAGACAATTATCCTACACGTCATCTTTGCATAATTAAAGAAATTTCAGGTTCAGGGTACTATAGAAGAAGGAAGAGGGAAGAGAAGGGAAGAGAAGAGGAGGAAAAGAGAGAGAGGAGGAAGGAAGAGAGAGCTGAGAAGCTCCACCCAAATAAGGAAAGCCATTTTTGGCCTTGAAGCTTTGTAAGTCAAACCCAAAGTTTATATATTCATGTATAGGTAAGAATGTTAAGTTAGAGGACTCCTCTGGTCTAGAATTGAGTTAGATAACATGTATGAGTGCTGATTTGGTAATTGAAGGGTGTTGAAAAACTCCAAACTTTAAAGTTAGACTGTTTGGGGTGATTTCACTCCTACAATCCTTTACGATTTAATGATTAGTTACTTAAATTTTAGTTATTGATCATATCTTAAGTAGTTCTTACCACCATAGAAGCCTTGGAAAGATTTGGAAGCGTTGGGTTGTGTTTGAAAAAAATTATAATCAGTTAATGTTGGCTGATGCACGCAGTTAGCATTCGAACCCTAACCCGCGTTTCGACAGTGACTATTCAGTACTTAGCATTCGAATGCTAGATCCAGCGTTCGAATGCAAAAGCCGTTTCCGAAAATCAAGCTTTTTTCCTGACGTTTGATCCCAA
>CM018909.1:7588250-7593250 GCA_009663005.1 Actinidia chinensis | reverse complement strand
TTTCAAGTCTCGCATGTTCGAACTGAAGGCAAGAGAGTTCGAAAGCCAGATTCAAAAATACTTCTTTAGAGTTCGAACGCCTACTAAAGGAGCGTTCGAACTCCAGAGTCCGACGCCTAAAGGAGCGTCGGAACGCCAATAGTTAAAAATGACAAGGGAAAAAAGGGAATACGGAGTTTACAATGGGAAGCCACATGGGATGATTTCCCATGGTCTCAGCAAATATGTACACATCCTTCACACTCCACCACACACACACCTACGGGAGAGAGGAGAGAGAGAAGAAGAGGAAAACAAGAAGAGAAATAAAGGAAGAAGAAAGAAAGGAGGAAAGAGAACTTGGGAAAGTTCAATTTGCCATTTGACGCTCAAGCTCGCAATTAAGCAAAGTATACACCTTATTAAAATACTTACATTAGGCATATGTAAGTTTAGGGTTTTAACTTAGCTTCCAATTTAGATCTAGTATGTTAGGGGTTCAAATTTATGGTTGAAATTTGAGTATTGATAAATCTTTTGAGTTTGTATTAGTATGTCTTGAGTTTCAAAAAAGATTGGAGTTGAATTGTATAGTTGGTAAAAACACGAGCTCAGGTACTATTCAAAATTGTCAAAACCCGTGGGAGCGTCCGAACGCCAATGACAGCGTTCGCACGCCCTGACTTAGCCTTGAACAGAGAGTTCGAACGCTAGGCTAAAATAGACAGAAGATTTGCCTTTTCGTTAGAATTAGTTAAATGTTGTCCAAGTTATAAAGGGGTTCTTAAATAGATATAAATGGAACACTTAGGCCTGTTTAAGGAAGTTCTGACCTAAAACTAGAATATCTAAGAGTAGTCAAGACTGGTATAGTTAATTTATCTAATTGCGAACTAGTATGACGATTCCTTACCTCAATGTAGGGATACGCGGGTTAGCAACCTAATCAAGAGAACCCAAAGTGGAGTAGCATGATGATGAATAAAAACTATGTATCTAAAACAATGTTTTCAATCTATCTGATTGCATAAGCCAAAATGTTTGTCATGTTGCAATGCATAAATGATTATGTTATGATACAAAGCCATGTCTTTGCAGAAGAAGTATTAAAAATTGCTATTTATGTTATATAGAAACCCCATGGAGACATGTTTAACGAAATTAATTAAATGTATAGCATGAAATTACATGAGAAAAGCAATGTATGTTCAAGTATGTATGCATGGTGATATCGGGTTCCTTTCTGGCGGGATTTAATCAGGGCAGGGCGATAGTCCTCAGACGGATGGGGGGGGACGTAAAATAATGACCATCCGGTACGATAGAGATCTCTAGCCTACAAGAGCCACCCATAGCCTATACGGCTAGTATGTTATGCCGAGTATTTATACCCAACGATATGTGCAGATGTCAAGACGATATGAAATGTTATACTACGGTATGTTTTATGATTATGTCAAGTTATGTTTAGTGAGTTTCAAGTTAAAAAATAAATACAGTTTATGCTAACTATGATATATGTATGATATGAAAAACAATCCATGGTATTTTATGTCATGCATTTATGTTATTCAACAAAGTTTTAGCTTACAGTTTTCGAAAACCTTTTCAGGAAGCCAAAAGTGGAAGACCATAGGACGAGGTTGAAGCATAGATTGTAGTTTTGATGCCCGAGGGCTTGTTATGTATTTTGAGGGCTAGACCCTAATTTATGTCTTGAGGATATGTATGATTCCGTTTAGCCTGGAATGTATGTAAAGTTAAATACGTAGACCATCAAACTCTGTATGTACGGTATTAGAGTGAACCGTCTCTATGTTAGTTATGATTACGTTTCGCAAAAGAATTTATTATTTTTATTTTACTTATTTTGATTAAAATATGCACAGGGATTTAAAAGTAAGTGGACCTTGCACGGGCGAGCCGCTGGGCCATCAAGTGCCCACGATCCACATAGGCCGTGGTGGGTTGCGGTGGCATGATAGTAGAGTGTATCAAAGCACAAGGTTGATAGGTTTACACGTACACAGAGCTAAGATACACCATGAGATAGATAGAATCATGTATAGATAGGATGTATAAGACTGATTAGTGACCACGCTATGTGCCATGTACGACTATGTATATTAGAATGTGTTGTAGCTAAGTGTCATGAAATATGTCTAAAAGTTGATTATGTTTGTATAAGTTATGCCGTCTAGAAAAGGTCGAGGTCGTAGAGGGGCGGCGGAGCCGAAGATCGAGTGACGTAGAGAGAGGATTTAGAGGGACCTTATCTAAGTGGTCCAGGATTGTCCACAAAACAATAACAACGATGAAGTATCGCAACAACTGGCAATGCCATGCCAGGAGCAGGAGCGATTCCAACGTACCACAATGAAGCAATTCCAACAGTAGTTGCGACATCCCACTTTCTATGGAACGACCGATCCCCATGGCTGCAGAGTCTTGGCTCTGAGGAATTCGAGGGTGTTCGAAGTCGGCCATGCATCCGATGAACAGGAAAGTGGTTTTTTCCACGTTCATGTTGAAGGAGCCGCCACTGATTTGGTGGCAATGAAAGCAGCCACTGGAGCCAGTGTGGTTATGCCTAGTATTCTTAACAAAGTGTTCAACGAGGAGTAGTTCCATGAGATGGTCCGAGATCAGAAGATCAAGAGTTTTTTTGAATTTAAAGCAATCGGGAACATGATCGTAGTAGTGTACAATGCCAAGTTTATGGAACATCACGATATGCCCCCACATTGTGGTTACCAGAATCTCGCAAGGCGAGAAGTTTTGAAGCGGGATTACGATGGGACATCAAGAATAGGTGGAAATATTTGAGGTTACCTACTCATCAGGAGGGATTCTTCATGCAACCCTAATTGTTTGAGGAATCCTTGAATGAGATGTCTCATTCCCACAAAAAATCGAAAGAGAGGATCGGAGGAATGTGAGTAGAGGACAAACGTTCTCAAAAACCGACAGAATTAACGGATCGTCAAGTGGGAATGATCAGCCAGCAAAGAAATATATGCGTACAAGGAAATAGAGATATAATGAGTTGCCGACATGTGGTCCAACTTGTCAGAAGAAGCAATTGGGGTGAGTGTCGCATGGGAAGTAGAGCTTGTTATTGGTTGTGGCCAAGAAGGGCACAGTAGATATGTCCTATGAAAGAAAATTCAAGGAGCTGGGATATCGGCATCAGGCCTCAATCAGCAGCCTCCAACTGAGAAGGAGAAAAAGAAATAATCAGCCACGACAAGGTCGAGTTTTTTGCACTTGTGTCCCAGGGGAATACACCAGTACCACACAGTTTTGTGTAAGGTATCTTCTCATTTGTGGGTCAACCTGCACGCATTCTTATGGCTTAGGTTCACGCATTCATTCGTTTCAAAATTCTTTTGGTATGATTTGACACCTTCCATAGTACCTCTTGAATATGAGTTATTGTATCAGTGCCCTCCGGGGGATTCTATGTTGTGTGACAGACAGAGCTATAATTCTTGTGAGATTTCGTGTCAATGATGGTCCTGGAGTACAATATAATTACCTTGGGAAGTTAGCATGGTTTGAAGTCATCTAGGATGGATTGGTTGTATCATATCATGCACTCATTGATTGCGGAACTTAAAACGAGTAGTGTTCACTCGTTTGCTCATTCGGACTAATCTTTGAAGGAGTAGGCTGTGCCTCCTCCCTACCTCATCTTCTATGAAAGCCCGTTCGCTTAATCCAAAAAGGAAGTCAAGCATTCTTATGCAGTTGTAGTCGACATGCAGTCTCTCCACCAACCTTAGAAGATATTCATGTGTCCGGGAATTTCCTGATGATTTTTCCAGATGAGTTACCAGGTGCCTTAGCTGGACCAAGAGATGATTTTTTATAGAGCTGAAATCCGGGAACCAGACCTATTTCGAAAGCCCCCTATCGCATGTCGCCTTTAGAGTGAAAGAATTGAAGATTCACTCCAAGATCTGTTAGAGAAAGAAAGGATTTATGTCCGAGCGTTTCAACTGGGGCGCTCCATCCAGTGTTGTAGTACGAAGAAAGACGGACAATGAGATTAGCATTGATTTACCGAGAGCTGAATAAGGTTACCATTAAGAATAAGTACCCTTGCCAAGGGTGAATGATTGTTTGATCAGCATTCAAGGTGCCCAAGTGTTCTCAAAGATTGATTTGAGATCAGTTATCACCAACTTAAAGGTTAGAGTGAGCGGAAATAGAGAAGACAGCTTAGAACCAAGATACGGCCATTATGAATTTCTAGTTATGGCCGTTTGGAGTCACCAATGCGCAGCCGCATTCATGGGGACTTGATAAAGCGAGTTCAAAACTTTTCTTGATGAATTCGTTAGTGTTTTCATTGATGATTAGCTTAGTTATTCTAAAAACTTTTGCCGAATATGAGCAACACGTAAGGGTGGGTTTGCCAACACCTTGCGAAATAGAAGATTATACGCCAAGCTGAAGAAGTGCGAGGTTTGGCTATAAGTATGACGTTTTTTTTTAGGACACAAATCAGTGTAGATGGAGTGTCCTTGATCCTTACAAGTCAAAGCCATTGTGAATTGGCCGAGGCCAAAAACGAATTGTGATAGAAGAGTTAGGAGTTTTAATGGGTTTAGCTGAGTATGATCGGAGATTTGTGAAGGATTTCTATAGAATTGCAACGCCTTTGACACAGCTAACGTGGAAGAAATGTTCCATCGACTGGGAATGAGAAACGAGAAAGATCTTTTAGATATTGAAGAAACCGATTGATATCCGCACCAATTTTTAGCTTTGTCTTCCCCGGAACGGATGGTTTTCATGATATACAAACACGCGTGCTTCACATCGAGGGTTTTAGGATGCGTTTTAATGCAACATGGGAAAGTGATTGGCCTATGCCTCAAGACAATGAGACCCGCAAATGAGAAGATTTCCGACTCATGATTTAGAGTAGCCGCAGGGGTATTCGCGTTGAAGATTTGGCGTCATTACTTGTAGGAGTCCACTGTGAAGTTTTTCACTTATCATAAGAGCTATGA
>CM018909.1:7540750-7545750 GCA_009663005.1 Actinidia chinensis | reverse complement strand
TAGGGTTCGGTGCATGTCGATACGCGCCAATCGTTGTGTCAGTGAGTAGTTTGCTGACCCCGCCGTACCCTTGAGACATGGCTGGTTGCTGATGATCAACTGTTGGCGTCTCCGTCGACAGCATGGTGACTGGAAGAAGGCTTTCTGTCATGCAAGTTACCTTTTGTCCCCTGACATCCCTTGGAAATTACGCCGGTTGTCATCCTTCGCCCAAGCTTCTACAACGGTCATTGTCCCAAGCTCATTGATAAGCGGCACCTCAGATATAACGAAAGCTCTGGCTCAAACGGTACCTTTGATCGTGAGTGCGCCAAGCTCCGACGTAGAGGGTCTCCGAGCTCGTTGGCCTCGGTAGCTCGGCGGAGACCACTACCCTAGCAAGGCCGGCGTTCCATCGGCTATGAACCGAACTCTGGCGTAGGGTCGACCAAGCTTGCTCACTAGCGACAGCCCGTCCGAGGTCCCTTGCCCTAGTAAGGCCAGATGACATAATCGTGTATTTTGTCCCCTCACAATTATCCCTCAGTTCGCACGAGCTGGGTTGATGCTCACCGAGGTTGCGTGAAATGGATATGTTTGCCCCCTTAGGGTTTGCTTGGTGGCCAAGTTAGTGTCTGCTAACTGTCTTTCCTTCATCTGGCTATGTCACTTTGTCATAAATGCTAGTGGCAAGGTGTTTAAATGTGATCGGGATACGGGCATACTTCGGCCTATTCATTGAAACTCTCTGTCTGTTCCACTTGGTTCCTTGTTGAGAATGCATTGCTGAGTTGTTCGCCACACGTGCATGTCCTGTGGGTCCCCTCCTAGGTGGTTACTTGCGCGTGACTCCACGCGCCCACTTAGACACGTTCTGGCAAATTTCCCGCCTCTTCGCCTTTCTTATTTGGTGGCCGCAGTACCTTCTTTTCGTTTCCGTATTTTGAACATTTCGAAAGCATTTTTAGAATAAGAAAATTATCCCCCTGCTCTGCTATATCCGTTCGACAACCTCCCTGACCACCGTTTTGACTTTCGTCGGTTGCTTCCTGAACCTAACCCCTAGTATGTCTCCGGTCATCTATTTCTTGCATTCTGTATTTTGCATCGACGTTGGTATCACCTGCAACTCCACACTCGGAGTTTGCTTTTGCGTTTGTGTTTTCCTAGTATTCCAACACTTTTAGCTTTTATGTGTTTCACGTCTATGCGAGTGGGCTCTGATTTGCCCCATTTCCTCCGATGGAATGGGTGCGTGCTACTTTGTAATATCCGTGGCCTAAGGATTTTGCCCTCTGGGCCCTTCTGTTGCTGAGGCGAGTTTGAGGCAATAGGAGGGTCTGAAAGTTCCCTTAGCGATACGCATCCTCGCTCGTGTGGAGCCTAGCGCTCCGAATGAGCTTGTCTTCAAATATCTCATAGCTCATCATAACTGGCTGGTTGAGCTCGTTCTAACTGACTTGTTTCTGCACCCAAAACATGGAATTGAACCGAGCTTAGCTGCTGGTCTGCGATGATAGGGCCTTGGAAAATTTTAGAGCTGCTCACGGCTTCCCTGCCGATGTTACCATAGAGCGTCCCAGGCCCAACGACATTCCCCACGTAGCGGCGGGGAGACCTGACCGTATCCAGGTTTACATTTGGCTAATCTACCAAGCTAGCCTTCGATTTCCTATCAGCCCAATGCTGAAAGAGGTGATGGCGCCGCTGCCGCCTTACATTTATGCATGTGTCGGTGAACTTCGTTCGTACCATACTTGCGGTGGACACGCTGATTAACATTTTAGACAAGCCTTTCAGTGCATCTAACCTATTTCATATATACACGGTGGTTTGGCCCAAGAAGGAGCCGGTCAACCCTTTGTACAGTGGCAATCACTACCTGCGTCTGAGGGATCCCAACCAGCTGTAGACGAGGTTGGTCACCGATAACCCAGACAAGGATATGTTCTTGGACGAATTTGTCTAAGTTTCGGGCTCTTGGGAATTCCGACTTGGGGATGACGGCCTTTGGTTGTTTCCTAGGTACAACGGAAGCCTTCTCGACAGTTAGTGTTTCCCTAGTTCGCGTCCTTTGATTTTGTAATTCGACCTTGCATCAGTGTTGATATTCGCTATTATTGCTCATGCAGGGTTCAATGATGAGTTCAAATTCCACTCCGACGATTGCAAGGAGGCTATTCGTGCTGCCAACAACAGGCAAGTGTCCAAGGACGTAGAAGATCTCCTTGAGTACGAACCGTATTATAGGCACAGAATCCCGCGTAGGACTGCGGATTTTATAAGGGCTAGTTTGCCTCTATTATGGATAGAGGGTCGAGCTCCACAACGTGAGGCCTTCAATCCTGAGGCGTCCAGCCACAAGGAAGGTTATGCTGCGAGCTCTTCGGGTCGTAGCTCTCCAGATCACATCGGTGACGAAGAGAGGAAGAAACTTTAGGCCAACTTGTTCTGAATAGGAGGCAGAGTCAAGTGGTCCCCACACCCAACTTTGAGGGTACGTCCTTCCCCGTTCCTGTTTCGAGCTCGACCTAGTCCACACTATGCGTCTGTCTATTCGCGAGATCGGAGCTGTTGGGACAAGTTCGTGTAAGGCCGGCACAATGAGGTTCAGAAATCTCAAGAGGGCTTCGTCGGCCACTATTCCCCCACTGAAGTCGTTCTTCCTATCCCCCTCGCCCCCCACCAGTCGTTGTGTCATCGGCTGAGGAGGTTGTGATGGCAACGGGGGTTGACTTAGGCTCTCTTGGGGTCTCTATGCTCGAAAAGCGCAAAGGAAAGGAGCCTTTGATGGGTACTCCAGAGAGGCTTTAAAAGGAAACAAGCTCGGTTAGCACTGTTGAACTTTGGAAACCCGAATTTTCTGCCTCTGAGCTCGGCAGGCAAGTGACGGTCGCTGACTCTGCCCCAGATCTTAATACCAGTCTGTCTCTTGTGTGTGTAGTTATGTTGCTGAGCGACTCCGCCGCTCTCGCCGATGAGCCCTGGGATTCAATGAGGAATTTGCTAGTGATGCAACACGTTCAGGTCAGCATCGTGATTTCATTATTACCTGATTCGTATATCGAATACTCAACTTTTTCATGTGTTTCTGATTTGTCGAGCCTTCAAAGGGAGATGGCAACCTCGAACCGAATGGCAGAGTATTCGAAAGAGCTAAAGCGAGCCAAAAAGAAGATAGAGGCCGATGGAAATAAGGCAAAACTTGCACTATCTGAAGTTAACCAACTGAAGGCTGACTTGGTCCTCGTGGAGTAGGCTCGGGATTCCAGCTATGTGTCTGCAGTCCAGGCTCAAGGAAAGGCTGCTGATGTAGAGGCTACTCTTGCCGAGCTTCAGTTGGCGTCATGTGACCCTGTGTACGAGCGGGTTTTCACTCGAGGGGTCAATTGGGCGAGGGACAACTACAGCAGGCAGGTTTCCAAGGTGTGCTCTGAGTCCTTTCTAGAAGGTAAGTCTTGCTTGAAAGAACTCAGCGTGCCTAAAGACAATCCGGCATGGACCCGGGCTGCCCCCGTTCTAGAGTTCTCTGAGTCTCTTGTGCCTTATTCTCCATTGATTTTACCTGGTTTTGACGAGGAGGAGTTCCTTAATAGGCCAGAGCAAGATGAGGTTGTTCTTGAGCCTATATTTGACCTCAACACGGCCTGAGACATTGAAGTTGCCGATCCTGCAGAGGAGGTCGGAAGAACAATTGCTGAGGCACTCGAAGAACAGTCTACCTAGGAGATTGGAGCCGATGATTATGAAGATGCAGACTAGAGCTCCCCTCCTTAGGTTTTAACGTGTTTTTTATTTTTCGAGGACCTATTTGATCTTTTGCTTGAGATTGTAAAGAGTTACTTTTCCTTTTCTGCAATAGAACTCTATTTTTGCACTCTATTTTGATTCTTTTTACATGCAAAGTATGCTATGGCAGAAATTATCATTTCCGATTTAATGGTTTCGGACTATCCATCAATAACTCTAGAAATTACTAGGGGTTGAGTTCGGTGCTCTCTTAGAGCTCAGCTAACTTCCCATCATGTCTCTTGAAAAGTGTCTCCTGGCCAAACGTGTGGGACAGGTTTGGAATCACGTCGAGCTCGGCTAACCCTTTTGCGGTTTTTTAGCCAGGCACAGAGAAAATTATTTAGGGTGGAGTTCGGTGCTCTCTTAGACCTCGGCTAACTCCCCATCATATCTCTGGTAAAGTGTGTCCTGGCCAAATGTGTAGGACTGGTTCGGAACTCACATCGAGCTCGGCTAATCCTTTCGCAATTTTTTGGCCAGGCACATAAAGGAAATTACTCTAGGTGGAGTTTGGTACTCTCTCAAAGCTCGGCTAACTCCCCATCATGTCTCTGGAAAAGTGTTTCCTGGCCAAACCTGCGTGACTGATTCAGAACTCACGTCGAGCTGGTTAACCCTTCCGCGATTTTTTGGCCAAGCACACAGAGGAAATTACTCTAGGTGGAGTTTGGTACTCTCTCAGAGCTCGGCTAACTCCCCATCATGTCCCTGGCAAAGTATGTCTTAGCCAAATCTGTGGGACTAGTTCGGAACTCACATCGAGCTCGGTTGACCTTTCCGCAGTTTTTGACCAGGCACACAAAGGAAAATTACTCTAGGTGGAGTTCGGTGCTCTCTCAGAGCTCGGCTAACTCCCCATCATGTCTCTAGGAAAGTGTTTTCTGGACAAATGTGCGAGACTGGTTCAGAACTCACGTCGAGCTCGACTAACCCTTCCGTGGTTTTTTTGCCAGGCACATAGAGGAAATTATTCGGGGTGGAGTTCGGTGTTGTCTCAGAGCTCGACTAACTCCCATCATATCTCTAGCAAAGTGTCTCCTGGCCATATGTGTGGGACTAGTTCGGAACTCACGTTGGGCTCGGTTAACCCTTCCATAGTTTTTTGGCCAGGCACATAGAGGAAATTACTCGGGGTGGAGTCCGGTGTTCTCTTAGAGCTCGGCTAACTCCTCATCATGTCTTTAGCAAAGTGTCTGCTGGATGAACGTATGGGACTGGTTCGGAACTCA
>CM018909.1:7503250-7508250 GCA_009663005.1 Actinidia chinensis | reverse complement strand
GAGACAAGGAAGAGATGCATGAGGTTAGTTGCATTGACTCGTTTGCCCAAGGACATATGACCACCTCACTTCTCTTTGATCTCCTAGAGTCATGCCTAGTTGCTCCATCCTCATTGGAGTACACTTTGAGTCCAGAGTTTGAGTATTTATGTTCATTGCTTGATGTGGCAGAAATATGTAAAGTGCATGGGTGGGCACCGAGATTTGAGGAGTTGCCCCCTATTGAGGAGAAAGTTTGCCCCCGAGTATCCAAATTTTGAAGCCCCCTTCCTTCCACTCTCAAGTATGCCTTTTTAAGAAAGGATGAGAATTTTTAAGTGGTGGTTTCCTTGATCTAAGAGGGATCTCAAGAAGCCAAACTTTTGGAGTTATTGAGAGTTCACGGAAATGCCATCGAATGGACTATTGTAGACATAAAGGTTATAAGTCCTTTAATTTGCACACATTGCATCTATTTAGAGGATGATGTAAAACCCTCCCGCCAACCATAATATCGGTTGAATCCACACATGAAAGACGTGATGCGGAATGAGGTGTTAAATCAACTAGATGTGGGGATCATTTACCCTATCACAGATAGCAAGTGGGTGAGCCCCACTCAAGTTGTGCCTAAAAAGTCTGGTGTGATAGTAGTTTGGAATGAGAAGGATGAGTTGATCCCAACTCGTGTTACCACCGGTTAGAGAGTCAATGCCGAAAACTCAATTCATCCACAAGAAAAGACCACTTCCCGCTCCCCTTCATTGATCAAATTTTGGAAAGGGTTGCTGATCACTTATTCTATTGTTTCCTCGATAATTATTTAGGGTACAATCAAATTGAGATCGCTCTTAAGGACTGAGAGAAGATGACATTCACATGCTCTTTTGGCACTTTCGCCTATTGGCGGATGCCTTTTGGGTTGTGCAATGCCCCGGGCACGTTTCCACGGTGCATGATGGGAATTTTTAGCGATCTCGTGAAAAAGGTGGTAGAAGTGTTTATGGATAATTTCTCTATTTTTGGAGACTCATTCAAGTCTTGCCTCCAACACTTAAAAGTTAGTGTTGGAATGGTGTGAAGAGAAAAATCTTGTGCTAAATTGGCAGAAGTGCTATTTTATGATCCCTCATGGAATATTGTTAGGACACATTATGTCTGCCAAAGAAATATAGGTAGACAAATCAAAGATCGAGTTGATCTCCAACCTATCCACCACCAAATGCGTGAAAGATGTGCGCTCATTTCTCGGTCATGTGGGATTTTATCTCCGATTCATAAAGGACTTTAGTTTCATATCTCATCCTTTATGTTCCCTGCTTGCCAAGGACACTCCTTTTGAGTGGACGGGGGTTTGTGAGGTTTTTTCGAAGCTCAAAAACTATGCTAACCTTACCCCTATCATGCTACTACCCGACTGTAGCCTTCTTTTTGAACTCGTGTTTGATACGAGCGATTATACTATAGGGGCGGTCTTGAGGCAAATGAGAGAAAAGAAACCTAGTGTCATCTACTATACTAGCTGAACTATGAATGATGCTCAATTGAATTACACTACGATAGAAAAAGAGTTGCTAGCGATAGTTTTTGCCCTAGACAAGTTTAGGTCCTACCTTATTGGATTACCTATCATGGTCTTTATCGATCACGCGGCTTTAAAGTATTTAATGAACAAACAAGATGCAAAGTTGTGTTTCATACGATGGATCCTCCTACTCCAAGAATTCGATATCACTATCAAGGACAAGAAAAGAGAAGAGAATGTGGTAGCAACCATTTATCCTGACTAGTGGTTGAAGATCTTTCGACCAGAATGCCTATTGTTGACTCTTTTTCCAATGAGCAACTTTTTGCTCTTTCGACTGGCCCTTGGTATGCGAATATTGCAAATTACCTTGCCACAAGCCAAATTCCCGAACATTAGAGTCCTTAAGACAAGAGAAATATTTTGATGGAGGTGAAAAAATTTTCTTTGATGGCTCTCTCTTCAAATATTTCCCAGACCAAATTATTAAGAGATGTGTACCGGACTCCGAGATGAGTGGTATACTCTCTTTCTATCATTTGGAAGCATGTGGAGGCCATTTCTCTACAAAGAAAACTACAGCAAAATTCTTGCAATGCGGATTCTATTGGCCTTCACTTTTTAGGAACTAATTTAAGTTCTATAAGAGATGTGAGAAATGCCAATAGTTAGGAGGTGTATCCCAACGAAACATGATGCCTCTTTCCCCCATTCTTATTATTGAGATGATTGATTGTTGGGGAATTGAATTCATGGGCCCTTTTTCCATCTTTAACAGCTATCTCTACATATTTCTTGCAGTGGACTACGTGTCCAAGTGGGTAGAGGCTATTCCGAACGAACCAATGACTACAAGGTGGTGGTCATCTTTTCACGGTTTGGGATGCCTCTGGCGGTCATAAGTGACCAAGGCACGCACTTTTACAATAGATCATTTGAGGCCTTAATGACAAAATATGCTATCATGCATAAAGTGCCACCGCTTATCACCCTAAACCAATGGGCTAGCCGAGCTTTCCAATAGAGAGATCAAGCACATACTTGAAAAGACAGTGAACCCCAACTGAAAGAATTGATCCTTCTGATTGACTGATGCTTTATGGGCTTTGCCATATGGCCTACAAGACTATCCTGGTATGTCCCCTTGTTAGCTTATTTATGGCAAGGCTTGCAATTTTCTGGTTGAGATGAAGCACCGCCCGGCAATCCAAAATTTGAATTTTTGCTTACCTGAGGCTGGTGCCCAAAGAAAGCTCCAACTCACGAAACTTGAAGAGTTAAGGCATGATGATTGTGAGAATTCACGCATTTATAAGGAAAATGTCAAAGCATTTCACGACAAATATATCTTGTGAAAAACCTTTGAACCCAATCAAAATGTTCTTATGTACAATTCTCAACTTAACCTTTTTCCCGATAAGTTAAGATCCCAGTGGCTTGGATCTTTCATGCTTAAGACAGTCTTTCTCGATGGTGCTATTAAAATTAAAAACCCATTGAATGACTTAAGCCGTTATTGGAGCCTTTTAATAGGGAAGAGACCCTCGAAGACCTCGTTAATTAGTTTACTTGTATGCTTTACTTTTATATCTTTAATTACATGTCTTTGCTTTTATATCAATTTCAATTCCATACTTTAGCCTTTTTGTGTGTTCTAGCTTCCTTGCAGCTTAGGCGCTTGGAATGATGCAGTTATGGGTACCCTTTTTCCTCCCTCTTTTGTTTATAGTTCTCTTTTTTGCATTGAAGACACTACATATTCACGCATTTATCTTAGACTTTAAAATTTGGAATGATGCCTTAATTTGATTTCGTGCACGTGTGTTAGTCATTCTCGCTTTTAATTGCATATGTTGTTGGATGATATTGAGTTTGATCACGTAGTCAAAGATATCTAGAGGGATTATTGAGGAGGAATGAATTGTTGAAGTGTTAACTGGTTAAAGAAAGCAGGCAGAAGTAGGTGGCTACCGATAGTGGCTTTGAGCACCATTGATAGTCAAGAATTCTAGAGAGCTTTGGGGAATATTCACTACTGGTAGTGGATTCATGACTACCGGTAGATCAAGCATGTAAGGAAGTAGTTTACACAGTGACTACTAGTAGTGGATTCAAGAATATTGGTAAATCGTAACTTATGCTAGAATATTCACGACTCAATTCTAACTTAATCCTAACTTATGCATTAAAAAAGAGAAATTAAAAATATTCTATTAGGGTTTTGATTTATTTAAACTAAATAAATTATGAAAACAATTAAAATTAATTTAAATTTAATAATAAAAAAACTCAGAATCAATTGATCCAATCAATCGGGTTTCACGAAATTCCAATGGAGGTTTCGTATAATTCAAATCCTTTGACTACATCGTGAGTCTCGAATTTGGAAGATTTAACTTTAATACCAATTGTTCATTCAATCTTCAACTTTTAGAATAAATCTGGTTGTTATAATTAAGGACGTGCATCATCCATTCACGCAACGCATATACTGAATCCAGGATAGCGTATATATTGAGTGTGTCATTCACGCATAAGTATTACCGAACATAATAGGACACTCAAGTTTTTGAAACTATTTAGAACGGAGAAGAAGAAAAATAAATATCAAAAGGATCTAATGGTAAAAATAATTTACCTCCATTGATCATCCTTGATCCCTAATTGATTTTCACAATCGATCCCGAGTTAGGAAAAATAATCACTCATGGCCTTGGAAAAGAAATAAATATATATCAAAAACATTATGAAATATTTAATTTGAACAGGAATAAATAAAATTGGAGATCTTAAATTAATGGTAGAAAAATTATAAAAAAACACGAGTAATTGGACAAAATCGTAAATTGAATTGATTAAACTTGAATTTAATGTAAACTATTACAAAAATATTGAAAGCTATGAAAATTAAAATTAGAAAGATGTAAAAACCCTAAAAAATAACGTATTTGTTTCATAAGATCGTAAGGAAAGATATATAGATAGCACAAGTTGAGTACTAGTAGGATTAGGAGTCCCTGCCCAGTTTTGCTTTTGGCGTTCAAACGCCCAGAACCATCGTTCAAGCGGTAACTGCTCATGTGCCTAGCATTTGAACGCTCAATATAGCCATTCAAGCGCTGACGCCTGTGGCAGATTTCTTCCTCTTTTTAGCTCTACGATTTCTTCAATTTTTCAAATCTTTGTGCGTTGGAATGCTGCACAGAGGTGTTTGAACCATAAATCAACCAATTCTTCCATTCTTTGCATCGATCGTTCGAACCCTGAATCCTTGTCATTTGTGGCGTTCGAATGCTCAGTACAAACTGTCCTGATTTTCTTCATAGTGTTCGAACGTTGACTCATGCCTAATTTCCCTGAGTTCTTCCCAGCGTTCGAACGTTGGTTTGTTCTTGGTCTAGAGCATTCGAACACTAAGTGCAAAATTAGCCACCTTGAACTTTTTCTCCCATGTCTTTTTAGTCTATTTTGAAGCTCTTGGAGTCCAATTCTTGCG
>CM018909.1:7400750-7403250 GCA_009663005.1 Actinidia chinensis | reverse complement strand
ATTACTCACACACACAAAAAACAACAACATGGAATGTGCTGTACTTCAGAGGATTCAAAACAAAATAGAATCAAATTTTCATAAAAAATTGAAATAAAAGTATTTATTTAGGCTCAGGTCTATGTATGATCAACCCAGAATCGGACTCCCAACTTGGCTCATCTCTCAGAGACCCACCGGGTCGCCCCACCAGGAACCGGGTCGGATCCTTCGTCTACTCAAGAAGACAATCGTCACAGCCAAAAGAGACAGACAGATACAAATCTAAGAGCACCAAATAATTACTCGCACACAAAAAAATTGATCAAACTATATGGACCAATGGTAAAATTTACCCCAAAAAAATGACCAATCGGTGCTGCACTAACAGATACAGATTAGCCATAGACAGATACAAATCTAAGAGCACCAAATAATTACTCGCACACATAAAAAATGATCAAACTACAGGGACCAAAGGTAAAATTTATTGCAAAGGCGCTGCACTAACAAATACAAATCTAAGAGCACCAAATAATTACTCATACACACACAAAAAAAAAATCAGATTTATACATACAAATACGGCTGTGATGGTGTAGAGAGGGGCAACCACCTTCTCAGAACATCCCAAACTCAAACAATCAATACACACACACACAGCGAGTTTGAAATACGTTTCAAACATACAGAACATGAGAACATCCCGTTTCTCTCTACCCACAGAGACCCGTTTCAAATCACACACACAGCGGAAAGGAGGCGCCACCAATCCCAGGCGGTGAAACCCTCTGATTTGGAGAGGACACCGATGAATGGAAAGAGGCGCGCGCCTCTCTGTTTGAAGTGAAAGAGAGAGATTATGATTTTGGTGGGTTGAGAGAGAAAGAGAGAGAGTTAGCGTGTGAGAGGAGAGTGGCATATAAGAATAAAGTGAATAGCGTGTAATATATATATATAGAGAGAGAGAGAGGAGAAGGATTAATCTCAGCCGTATGTTTAAAGTAAAAATTAATCTCAGCTATTGGATACAAAAGTGATAGTTTTAGGGAGAAATAATCTGAGGTGAAATCTCAGCCGTTGGATCAACTCAAATGGATTTGAGCCGTAGATAGCGATTCAAACGTAGTTGTGATTTATAATATGGATATCAAGATAAATGGTATCAATATAAATTTATATCAAGATAAATAGTATAATTTTATGCGTCATAGTCATTATTAAGTTATAAAATAGTACTAAACATATTTTGATTTATATCCGATCAACATGATATTTTATAATTAACAGTTTGGATCATCAAAATGAACTTAAAAGGAGACTCAAATGCTTGAAAATAAAAAAAAATGTGTTCTTCTCAATATCCCTTTTATAACATTTAAAAATATTAAGGGTTTTATTTTTGCTTTGAACACACTAATTTATCCCCAAGATAACCATCAATCCATCAAAATGTAACCGTATTTAACTACTATTAAATATCAATTCCAAACCTACTCTAGCCCTACCCACATTGTTGTTGGCCCTTATCACAACTACTCCAGCCCCTCCCCTACCATCTGCCGCATACCACAATCCCCACCCCTTAGATCTGCCATCCCCACCTCTGTCTCCTCTATCACAATACTTGTTCTTATTTCTTCAGAGGGGGTTGGTTTTAATCTTACTAGTCACTTCACAAAGTCTTTATTCTTGATCTCCATGAGTACCTGGGCTATAAGGGCATTGAGAGGAGGCAACATTTGATCGGTTCGATGAGGTGGAGTTCGAGAACGTCGCTCATTAATCCATCTCCTAACATCTTGGGCAAACCTCTTTAATTTTAGGTCACCCCCTATAATCCATTCGTCGAGTATCAGGTTCCTTCCTCTTTTGATCATCTTTTCCTCGCCTCCTACACTTGGTCTCTACCAACTTTTCAGTTGCAATGTATTTGTTAGCCTTACTTTGGAGCGCCGACAAGGTTTCAGGGATGCTTTGGAAGAGGGGAGCAAACAGTGGGCCAGGACAAAGACCCTCTATCATTGCCATGATTACCACCTTATCACTGGGATCTTCCACTTTCGGACGACCTGATTAAAGCGCCTGACATAATCTTTCAAGTTCTCCCCATCTTTTTGGTGAATTATAAAATGATGGGAGGCATTCTTCTACCTAACTTTACAGCTCATGAAATTGGCGACAAAAAGCTTGCTTAGATTGCCAAACGAATTAATAGTTTTGGGAGATCACTTCTTGAACCATGATCTCGCTGGCCCTTTTGAAGTTGCTAAAAAAGCCTTGCACATCACCTCGTCTGAACACCCTTGAAGCATCATCAAGTTTTTGTATGAGTCTAGGTGATCCATGGGATCTATCTTCCCCACGTACATTCCTATATGATATGGCAATCTAAATCTGGACGAAACCCTAACTTTCATTACTCTATCTATAAATGGAGGCTCAGTTTGCCTTATCAAGGTGTCCATAGTAACTGGGGCATTTACGCCGGTATTGATGGCATCAATTCGAGCATCCAAGT
>CM018909.1:7348250-7350750 GCA_009663005.1 Actinidia chinensis | reverse complement strand
TGATATGCAAATGGTCCATGGTATTTTATGTTCATGCATTATTGTTATTCACTAAGTATAAAGCTTATAAGTGAGTATGCATAGGTGATGAACCAGGTTAAGGTAAATCGGCCTTGGGAGGTAAGCTGTCGGCCGGTCACGAGCCCTCGATCCGCATAGGTCGGGTTACAGGGTGTGACAAGATCCATAAATGTTGCTAGTGTGTTGGTTACCCCGAATGGCATTACTAGACACTCGTAATGTCCATACCGTGTTTTAAAAGTTATTTTCTCAATATCCTTTGACTTCACCTTGAGTTGATGGTATGCGGAACACAAATCGATCTTTAAAAATACTTAAGCCTCATTCACGGGCATTCCTAGTAACTCCTTAGGAAATACCTCAAAAAACTTACAGACTATAGGAATATCCGTTATAGATAAGCCTTTTGACAAAACACCTCTACACTACACAAGTACCCCGACAACCCTTTTGTAACAATTGTTGGTACAAGACATGGACACAAAATACGGGGGAATAACTACTCTCTCTCCTTCTAATTGAATTTTTTTCTTTTCCGAGTTCTTAAGCGTTACACATTTATTTGGACAATGGATTGTGGCCCCATTCTTAGATAACCAATCCATTTCAAATATGATATCAAAATGTCATATTTCCAATGGTATTAAATCTGTAGGTATAATTGTATCCTCAACACAGACATCACAGTCTCGACATACGGTTAAGTAAACAATGCTCTTATTCGTAGGTTGTGACACCACTAATTCCTAACCTAGTGGTTTAGGTTCCTTCTTCATTGTCCTAATAAACTGGGTGGACACAAATGTATGAGAAGAACCCGTATCAAATAACACATAAGTAGGTAAAGAGCAAATTAGTACGTTACCTACAACTACCACTCCATTGTTCCTTGCATCTCCGGGCATAAGTGCAAAAACACGTTCAAGCCTATGGTCGTTCCCGTTGCCACCTCTATTCCCTTGGTTACTCGGATGATTCCCTCTTGGCCTTGCATTTCCTCCTCCTTGACCTCCCTTTGGTACTATCGTTCCAGTTCTTAACCTCAGACAATTCCTTTTGATGTGAGCCACTTCATTACAATGAAAACATCTGATGTCAGTCGTATTCCTCAAACACTCTCCTGAATGATTCTTCCCACATGTTGGGCACATTGGTACATACCCTATTGGGTCTCTTATTTGGCTTCTCTAGTTCGATTCCAGCTTTTGTTTCTTTTGTCCACTCGACCCCTCGTTATTGAAATTATGTCATCTCTTATTGTCAAAGTACTTCCTCTTCTCCATCTTGTCCTGTTCCCCTATGATGGCGTGGTCAAGGACATCCACTTACGTCGGCAATACGAATGGCTGTATCCCCCTCTTTATCTCGTGTCTTAACCTGTCTTTGCATCTCCCCGCCATCATCTCGTCTATGGTGATTAAGTACGGTGCATACTCTGCCAAATTAGTAAATTACTCCACGACAGTCGTCCTCTTTTGCTTTAGGTGTTCAAATTCTGCACATTTAGCATTTTACAATGCCTTGGGTACATATTTCTACTTGAAAATGACTTTAAATCAAGCCTAGTCCATGCCAGATCCTTACTCCTTTTAGATTCCATAATCTGATGGTCATACCTGCTAACAGATACTAGCCTATCTCCATTTAATATTGTTCACCACACCTCAATATCCTAAAGTTCTTCTCCATTTCTGTTAGCCATTCATTTGCTTTTACCGGATCCATCGCGTCATTAAACGTTGGCAGTTTGAGTTTTAAAAATTGTTTACTATAGCAACATTCTCAACTGATATCGTTGGTTCTTCAGTTTCTTCTCTATACGCTGACATTTCCCCATGATGTTGATTCTCTCCTCCATCAAAGTGTTGATCTCTTACCTATTGTGGTTACGATGGCTATAGATGTTGTTACGGTAGTTGCTATTAGGCTGCCATTGCTCTAACCAGTGTTTGCATCATGTCCCTTAGTTCATTCTTTTGCATATTGGTTTTCGCTTGATATCCTTGCCAATTCAATCGGGTATTAACCATCTAGGTCAATCTATAGTGCCAATAGGATGGTTATTAGATGTATAATTACATACGTTACATAATAAGCACTTAATCAAATATTATGTACAAATATAGTGCAACTACAATGTCAATACCTATTTAGCTCTGGGTTTTAGTCAATAAAATCTGTAAACTAAAGTTTTGATACCACTTCTGTCATGACCCAACCCATTTATACACATGAGTCCACCTTCTCACAGGTGTCATCGTGACCAGCCAGTGAGAACCACTCACTAAAGCGTACTACTCAACTAGTTTAAGGATTTTCTTTTCCATTCAAGATGATGCTACTTGATTTCAATTATATATGTGTGGAAGCGTAATAAACAAACTAGAGCTAACGTGTATAAAAAAGTATATAATATCATTACATCCTTCCAGTATATAAATATTTACATTTATAGTTCTGGCCACAATGTCCGGCACAA
>CM018909.1:7305750-7308250 GCA_009663005.1 Actinidia chinensis | reverse complement strand
TTGAAGTTTTATTTCAGAAATATATTTTAAAATTATAGTATTTCAGAAATATATATTTTATATATTTTAAAAGCAACTTGAAAAGGCACGCTCCTCTCGGCGCTCCCAAATTAGGAGCTTCTATGTATCCCCGCTTTCCTGCTCCCACTCCCGCCTCCGCTTCGTGCAACTAAAGAAGAAAGTGCGGCAGACTACAACCTTGTGTCTTATGGGCAGTTTGGAGGGAGCATAACTGGAGGGTTTTTGACTGTATCAAGTTGCCTATTAGTGGTTTCAAAGGTCCTCTTATCTTTTTGGTTGAGTGAGGAGTGCCCTTTCTCAATTTTGTCTTCTGTGCAATTTATAGATGATTGGTCTATGCCAGTGGATGTCTACCATTTCATGTCCATTTGTGAACAATTGCGCATTTAAGCTTCGCAGAAATGACACTTCTTAAGCAGCGTGCTTCTAGGATGATTGAATTGTTACGAGAATGAAACTACTTCTTACGCTAACATGGATATAGGTTCGAAAAATAAGACTGACATCATCGTGAAGTTTAGTAAAGAGTTGTTTCAATATTGGACCTTTAGATCTCCTTCTGGTATATACTTAGACTAAGAATAAAATTTAAGATGAATTCATTTTATGTTGTATTATTCTGTACATCTTTTTTCCATTTTCGAAGCAGGATTATGCCAAGCCGGTAGTGCATATTACTAGTGAACCGCCAAAAAGAAATGACCGTGAGTTCTTTTAAATTGCTTCACAAGCGTAGACTAGTTACATTCTCCCCAAATGCGGTCATCCATCTTGGTAACATTTTGACATAGTTTCTGACAAGACCTGAATTCTTGATTCTTTTGTGTCTATGAACTCTTGGATACCTACTTTTTGCTATAAGTGTATTGGTTCCTGTCTTTTATCATTTGTTTTAATCTATAATGGCTTGTTGAAGTAAAGTTATAGGGGCTTGTTTGGCCAAGGAGAAAAATAATGAACATTTCCCGTTTGATTTTCATAGCTGGGATATGTATTCCTCGAGGGACTATCTTGCCCTAGTCCCATGGAAAATTACTATAAAGTTTTACATTATATTTCTTATGCTTTAAACTTGAGCTAAAGACTGTTCCTCTGATTGATGACAGGAGTATGGGGATTACTGAAGCATTGAGACTGCAGGTGGAAGTACAGAAACGGCTTCACGAGCAACTCGAGGTATGCACTTGATCATGGGGATCCCATAGTAACATATTGGTATGTACGTCTCAAGTTGGAGAGTATAGTTGCCGGCCCAGTCAAATAATTGAAAGATTTTGTTGGCAACAAAATTGATCTTATGTTTCATCGTTCATTGTGATTTTCCCCTTTCACTTAATGTTATGGCATCTTCTAGTGGTATCTCCTTAGTGATAATAATAATTGCTAGGGATTCCTTACCTAAATTTCTCACCATAGATGAGTGAGAAGTTTCTTAACTATTTTTAATTTAGAGCAACCGCATCTTTTGGTCCATATATGTCCCTGTGAAAACCATACCCAATCTAGTACGAGTATAGGGTTAATGTATTTTCTAGTTTCTACATTATCACAGTGAATGGCACAGCAGTGACTTATGATACACCAGCAGCACTCCTATCACATGAAATGAGTTAGTGTCGGACTATGTCATCCACGACCACAATAGACTTCCATTGCAATTCTTACCTGTCAAAAAATTGTTACGAGCGTGCCATGAAACATGAAATGCTGACATCAGATGCAGACCACCAGAATATTAGTTGTGACAATATCTGTGAGTGCACTGTGCGAACTAATACTCTTGTCTATTTTAGCCAATGGCAATGAACAAAGGGAAAGAGTGGAATCATACATAACAAATTATTTGAGTGATCGCAATTAATACCACTTCATAAAACTCTGTGCATTTTACAATAAAGTGAAAACTTAGTTGCACGAAGCGGGGGGGGGGTGGGGGCGGGGGCGGGGAAACGGGGATACATAGAAACTCCTAGTTTGGGAGCGCTGAGAGGAGCGTGCCTTTTCAAGTCGCTTTTAAAATATATAAAATATATATTTCTGAAATACTATAATTTTAAAATATATTTCTGAAATAAAACTTCAAACCTCAGGGGAGGAAAGCGTAATTTTCAGAATGTGAGGGGAGTATCTGTATTATATATAAATATCAGGGGAGATCAATGTAATTTTTCCAAAAAAAATTAAGATAAAAACAAAGACTCTCTGTCTCTGTCACTTCTTTTATCCATCAAGCACAGAGAGAGAGCAGCGCAGGGGAGCGTCGGCGATCCGCCGTCCGCGGGCTTAACTTCAACGGACGAGTAGATCCTACGTGCGACGGCGACGACGATGGTGACGAGTAGATTCAACGAGGAGTTCCAACGAGTGACGGCGACAACCGGATGGTGATGGAAGATCTAGTCACCGGTGAGCTTTTGTTCTGTCTTTTTTTCTAGTTTATATCATGTTGACAAAGTTGCGTGACTCGCTAGACTCGCCA
>CM018909.1:7033250-7035750 GCA_009663005.1 Actinidia chinensis | reverse complement strand
AACTTTAGATAGGGACTACAATGGCGGAAGATACGAGCGAGTTCCAGAATTTAGTCAATTAATTGGCTAGTGTTTACCTACAATACGAGGATGAGACGTAGGCCCTACTGGTTTTGAGTTCCTTGCTAGAAAATTGAAAAACATTAGTGGTTTCTCTTAGCAATTTAGCGCCAAATGGGAACTTGACCATGAGCGTGGTCAAGGATGCCCTATTCAATAGATGGGTACGACGGATAGTGATGAATCCCGAGCCCTAGTCTTAGAGAAAAGTAGGGAAATAGGTCAAGATCAGGGAAGAGGTCATCAAAGGGGTACCGGCAGAGGACGACCAAGGTCATAGTCGAGAGGTTGCACTTTTACGTGCTTTTACTGCTATCAAGAGGTATTGTCCAAAATATAAATTACAGATGAAGAACGGTCAATCTTCAGAGTCAGCATCAGCAACGGTAATGACTGTGGATCAGAGTGATTTTCTCTTAGCAACATCGACAGATGAAAAGTCAGATTAGATTTTGAATTCAGGAAGTTTTTACCACTTATGCAGAGACAGAGAGATATTATCTACATATGCAGCATGCGGTGATGGACTTGTATGTAGCATGCGGTGATGGACTTGTATGTAGCATGCGATGATGCAACATGCGAATCGGAGTGATGTTCTTTTAGCAGCATCGACAGATGAAAAGTCAGATTGGATTTTGAATTCAAGAAGTTCTTACCACTTATGCATAGATAAAGAGATATTCTTTACATATGCAGCATGCGATGATGGACTTTTATGGATAACGAACAACAAAACGAACTGAGTTGTTTTCAAAGGAACATTCTAGTTCCGCATGGCAGACGGGAGGTCTCTGACAATGACTGAGATAAGGCATGTTCCTAGTCTATGGGAAAATTTGATATCCATTAAGATGATAGATTCGAAGGGATATAACTTTGAAACTAGTGGAGGAATTCTGAGAGTTTCCAAGGGAAACACAGAGATGCTGCAAGGAAGGAAGACTGGAGGGCTATACCGACTGGAGAGTAATGTTCAGAAAGAAGGAGCTACTGTCAGACATGGGTCCAGTAGTACTAGAAAGAAGAATGGACAAAGGAAGCAACAGTTGCATAAAAGTATACAGAGCAAGCGTAGGGATACCTAGAGGATCCGTAGTGGTGTAAAAATGCAGAGAGATGCTTTGAGATGTGTGCAAAAGTCTGATCAGACACGAGTGGTACAACCAGTACAGGATGTCCAGCTAGAAGCTCAGAGGAAGGAGACAGTCGATTTTAAGGAGCTGTATAGCGACGGGCACGACGATGCCTAAATAAGTTTCTTTCGCTCTTAATTTGATTAGTGGTGATGATCTCTCCAGATGTGTGCACAAGGGACAAGAGATGGAGCCATTGCAGTTGGCAAAGTGATGTACTTTACAGTGCACCCCAGTGGGGGCGATGGCACGCCTCGGTGTGAATGTACGGGCACTTCGGTGTGGAGGTTCATACACTTCAGTGGTAGGTGGAGTAGACCTTTGATGAGGGCAATCTATCTCGGATGTTGTTTTACAGATATTATGGAGGAGCTGGACCAGAAGCTGTCATGATGGACAACTGGAAGACATTGAATTACCTTCTAGTGGACCGGAAGGAGACATTGTTGAGTCGTGCCCACACTTTTTAGGCTTAAGCCCAAGCCCAAGTCCAAGTCCAAGTCCAAGCCCCAGCTTTGTTCTTAACCCTAGTTTTGCTTTATAAATAGTGAAGGATAAAGAGAATTAGGATTAGAGGAGTTGAAAGGTGGCTGAAAGGAAAGGTGATTGATAGAGAGAGAGTAGAGAGAGTGAAACTCCTCCTTTTGTTATCCCCTTTGATCGATTAGTAGATTATTAATTTCTCTCCGTGGACGTAGGTATTATTGGCCGAACCACGTAAATTTCTATTGTCTTTTGTGTGTATGATTTGGATAGTGGAGGGTAAAGTGAGTCATTTTTTACCCAACAAATGTATAACACTCAACTTTTAACACTGACAAGATGAACCGTTCCAGCCAAAGCAGATCAACAACTCGCTCAAAAAACTAAAATACAAGAAGCTAAATAGAGATCAAATAGGGGAGTAAAAATACAAGCTAAAAAGAGATCAAAACGGGGACAGAATGTTAAAGTTCTAATTAGCTAGCACATCCTCATTTAACCATTGAGATTCTTAAAAGAGAGAAATCTATTGACATTACTCACTGTGAGGTTAGTAACCTCCTCCTCAGGACATTTGGAATTTTGGAAAATCCTTTTGTTTCTTTCCTGCCACAATGAATAATCACAGTTAGTAAAAATTAAACGCAACAATTTGGACATATTAGACTTACTTTTAATAGCTCCAGAAAGAAAAGTAATCCAAGCCTTCGAAGTCCTATTACCCCAAAACACATTACATCTCCTCAAGAGGCTCCCCCACACCTTAGTAGAGAAAGGACAATAAAAAAATAGGTGATCATGAGATTCAACCCCATAACTAC
>CM018909.1:6990750-6995750 GCA_009663005.1 Actinidia chinensis | reverse complement strand
TTAGTGGGATCCCGATGAACAAGCCATGGAAAACATTCGGGTTGACGCCCCCAGTTTTGATGGTCGTTTAGACCCCTAAGTTTTCTAATGACTGATTTTCAAAAATAGACCACTTCTTTGATTGGCACAAATTGTCCAACAATAAGAAAGTCCGTTTTGCTCAAATGAAGCTCCTTGGTCGTGCCAAACTTTCCTGGCAAACGACAGAGCAACTTCTCGCACGCCGAAATCAGCCCGCCATCACTGATTGGGTTGAAACGAAGGAAAAGCTTAAAGAGAAGTACCTCCCTCTATCCTACCAAGGTGATCTGTTGGACTAGTCGAGCAATTTGCATCAGGGAACCAAGTCGGCTACCGACTATGTCGCCCAACTTGAGCAATACCTCATGCGCTACAATGTTATTGAGGATGAGCGTGTTGCTTTGAGTCAATTTCGTAGGAGCCTTAATGATGACCTCCGCCGCGAACTAATTCTTTGCAAAGTCACTACTGTGGACCAAGCATATACTTTGGTCCAAGACTATGAGTTGATTACCAAAGTTCAAGCTCTATGAAAAAAACTTGCTAATCACACTTCCCAACCCTAGCGATCAAAGTTTCCTGGCGTTTCCGCTCCGGTAAAGCCATTGGCCATCCAGCGTCCCATTGCCCTCAAAAACCACTCCTCATTGACGAGGTATGCGCACACCAGGAAGGAATAGTCATCCCTGAACAAGTTATGTTCCGGACAGTGACGATGCTCAAGACTTGGAGGTAGATTATGAGGAAGATGCTCACCATCTTGGCTGCATTCAGCTCTTACCTCCTCGTTACCCTCCTCTTCACGTGACAGATGATTCATCCACTTTGAGTGTGGTCTGATGTGCACTTACACAACCCCGAACCACAGATGATTGACAGAGGAGTACTATCTTTCACACTTGCATCAAAATCAATAATAAGGCTTGTGAAGTTGTCATTGACAGAGGAAGTTGTATTAACGTTGTCTCCGACCGGACCATCACTCGTCTAGGATTGAAAGTTGTCCCTCATCATAATCCATATAAAGTCTCTTGGGTCGACACCTCCTCTATCGCCGTCAAGGAATGATGCCGTGTTCCAATCCAATTCCGTTCCTACAAGGAAGATATCTGTTGCGATGTCATTTCCACGTTGGTCACATCATCTTAGGTCACCCGTGGCTTTATGATTTGGATGTTACCTTTTATGGTCACTCCAATTCTTGTTCGTTTAAGTACAAGGGTACTTGAATTCCGCTTAATCTCCTGAAACCCAAATCGGGGGGTAAAGGTGCAAAGGCTGAATCACCATCGACCAAAGGCCTTCACATTATTAGCCCAAAAACATTTGTGAAGGAAGCACTTACCGAATCCATTATCTTTATGGTCCTGTGTAAGGAGGTTGTCAACATTCCCCTGCAAGAACCTCCATAGAGGCCATTTCCCTACTTGCGGCATTACGGAGCTCTTCCATGATGATCTCCCCGATGCCCCCACTTCGAGATATCCATCATGCTATTGACTTTATACCTGGGGCCCCTCTTCTTGATCTTCCCCATTACCGAATGAACCCTTCTGAACATGCTGAATTACAACGCCAAGTAAATAACCTACTTTGTAAACTCATTCAAGAAAGCACGAGCCCATGTGCTGTCCTAGCATTGTTAACTCCCAAAAAGGATGGCTCGCGGCGGATGTGCATGGATAGTCGTGCCATTACCAAAATAATGGTCAAATATCGTTTCCCCATTCCCCGCCTTGATGATCTATTGGATATGATGACTGGAGCCAAGATTTTCTCTAAGATTTACCTTAAAAGTGGTTACCATCAAATCCGAATTCGCCCAGGGGACGAATGGAAAACAGCGTTTAAGACGAAAGAAGGTCTGTATGAATGCCTAGTGATGCCATTGGGCTTATCTAACGCTCCGAGCACATTCATGCGAGTGATGACGCAAGTGCTCCGCCCATTTATGGGCAAATTTCATGTCGTCTACTTTGATGATATCTTCATTTATAGTGTGTCCAGTGCCCAGCCTTTTGACCATCTCCGACAAGCTCCGAGCACATTCATGCGAGTGATGACGCAAGTGCTCAACCGATTTATGGGCAAATTTCGTGTCGTCTACTTTGATGATATCTTCATTTATAGTGTGTCCAGTCCCCAGCCTTTTGACCATCTCTGACAAGTGTGTTAAAGGAAGTGAGTTTGTACGCCAACTTTAAAAAATGCTCTTTTTTTGTTGACAAAGTTGTTTTCTTGGGCTACGTCGATTTTTCAAAGTGAGTCTGCTTATCTATAGAAAGTCAAAGCCATAGTTGAATGGCCTGAACTGCGTACGATTCATGAAACACGTAGTTTTCACAGTCTTGCTACTTTCAATCGACGTTTCGTGAAAGGGTTTAGCACTCTCATGTCCCCAATCATTGACTGTCTGAAGATGGGTGATTTTGTTTGGACTAGTGCTGCTTCTCGTGCTTTTCAACACATCAAAGCACGCATGACTAAAGCCCTAATGTTGCGTCTTCCCAATTTCTTGAAGCCATTTGAAGTGGAGTGTGATGCCTCCGGGGTTGGCATTGGCGGTGTCCTAAGTCAGGACCGTCACCCGATCTTCTATTTTAGTGAAAGAAAAACTAAATGACGTTAATCAACGGTACTCCATCTATGATAAGGAATCGTATGCCGTTGTTCAAGTGTTGCTTCACTGGTGTCATTATCTCCTCCCTCACGAGTTTGTGATCTATTCCGATCATGACATGTTGCTCTATCTTAACTCCCAGAAAAAGCTGAATTCTCGCCATGGTAAGTGGATTGCATTTCTTAAAGAAGACACTTTTGTCGTTAAACATAAATTTGGGACTACCAACAAGGTCACCGATGAGCTCAGTCGTCGTGTCATGTTACTCTCAACCATGGATGTTGTCACATGGTCAATTTTCAGACTCAAAATTTGTCTATGATGGCACTATGTTTTAACACTTAGTCTCATCCAAATACCCACAAATACACACACACACACACACACATTTGAGCTTCAATGAAATAGAAACAACACACAATATTTATGGGTCAAAACCCAACCTTTTTATTGCACCAACAACACAAGGAATATGTCAAGGTTTTCTCTAGGCCAAAATACCAACTCTGCTTTAGAAATCTGCCTCTATGTCTCCCTATTTTCGTACAGAACACTTTGCCTATTTTATAGACAACACAAAATAGTTACAAAATACATAATACATGCCACATGTCTTGGTAGTTGACACCCCCAACTACCAAGGGGAAAATGTCTTGACACCAGCCTGCCACATGCATTTATCCGCAACTGCCCGTAACCCCTTTGGACAAGTGTCTTCAGACACAATTCCCTCTAATTGTTGCGTATCCAAGTGTCCTCGGACACAACTGCCTCTTGTAAAATGTAATTGTCCAATCATAACTACCTCTGCCGAGTCCTGACTGTCATTGCCCAGTCTAGACTGCCTCTGCCGAGTTTTTGCTGCCTCTTCCCAGCATAATTGCCTCTGCCGAGTTTTACTGCTTCTGCCCAATCATGACTGCCTCTACCGAGTCATGACTGACTTTCTTTGTTCACAGCCCACACTATCCCGCATTCAGGCATTGCTCTGCTTCTTCTTTACATTTCCTTCAAAGCATCACTGTCTTGAACATTTGCCACATTGTCAAGGCATGCCTCCCTCATGCCTTTGCCATTAGGAGTGACATGGGTGCAAGGTGCCACCACACCAACCCATGTCCGTGTCGAGGGATTACGGTTCTAACAGATGTCTAAATCTATGGTTTTGAACATTTGAAAGAGGCTTATACTGCTTGCCCCTACTTTAGTGATATCTTCGGGCATTTAACCCATGATCGTCGATCCACTATTGATGATTTCTTTCTCCACGATGGCTACTTTTACGAACCAACTTTGCCTACCGGGTACTTTTGTGCATGACTGTCATATGGGAGGTCCATGCTGACGGCATCCTAGACATTTTGGTCGTGATAAAACCATCGCAGAAGTCGAATGTCAATTCTATTGACCGGGCCCTCAAGAAAGATGTGGGCAAAATTGTCCCCCTGTGTTTTACCTTCCAATTAGCTAAGCATCCCCAGACAGATGGTCAAACAAAAGTTGTCAATCGTAATTTGAGCACCCTTTTGCATTGCTTGGTGAGTGACCATAACCGAAATTGGGACTCTATCCTTCCCGCCGCCCAATTCTTGCTTGGTGAGTAACCATGCCAAAATTGGGACTCTATCCTTCCCATTGCCCAATTTGCCTACAATAACTCTATTAATCGGTCCACCGGTATGAGTCCTTTCGAGGTGGTGCACGGATATAAGCCTAGGAAGCACATTGATCTCCTCGCTATAAGTCCTCATGTGCGAATTTATGATTATGCGGATACATTTGCCCGCCACATTCATGATTTCATGACGCTATTCGTAAAAAGACTGAGGCTAGTAATGCCACCTACAAGTTGCATGCTGATTCCGATCGGCGATTTCTGAAGTTCAAGAAAGGTGATTACGTTATGATACGCGTTCATCCTGAACGATTTCCCTCAGAAACTCTTCGGAAACTGCAGTTGCGTAGTGCCAATCCATTCCGCATCCTTAAACGAATTGGGTCTAACGCATATGTTCTTGATATTCCCCCTGAATATGGGATTAGCTCTACTTTTAATGTTTTTGACTTGGTTGAAAATAAGGAACCTATCTTTATTCCTACCGACCCCTTTGCTGACCCTGTTCCTTTGCCAACGGACTTCCCAATCCCCGACCCCATCCCATTCTCGGTCTCCCATAACAACAAGACCGAATTGATACTATTTTGGATGATCAAATTGTGACTACTAGGGACGGCGGCATTCAACGCTTCCTAGTTCGTTGGCATGGTCGCCATGTTTCTGATTCTACTTAGATCACCTGTGAGGAGTTACAGTAGCTCGACCCTAACTTACTAGAGTATTATCAGAGTGGTACTAGCC
>CM018909.1:6918250-6920750 GCA_009663005.1 Actinidia chinensis | reverse complement strand
TCTTTTCACCCAAAGAGGGGGCACCAGCTCGAGCCGACATAGCTGCACATGGGATATGTCAGATAAGGAAGAAAATAGTAAACAGTTGGTTTCTAGAATATACCATCAGATCTGAGCTCGGGGGGCAGTTTGGAATCTGAAGTGGAAACCGACCCTGAATCCGAACTGGAGCCGGACGTACCAGATAAAAGATTCGTAAACGGGCCCTTTACCTTCCCCCCGAGCCACCTTAGGAGGGTTTCATCGGGGATACCAAGATGGGCTCTCCTAATCACCCCTCCGATATCCCGTCGAATGACTCCCAGGTATTCAACCGAATCTTCGCGAGTAATAAACTCACCCTCATCGCCCGAGGTCGTGTTGTCGCCACCGCTGGTAGAGAGCGCCGTGCAACCAACCGCAAAGTGTTTCTTGAAGGTCCGCGAACCCAAAACCTTCGACACCTCGAAGTAGCCTCCGGGCTCTATCTTCCCGAGGACCGTCTCCGTCCTCTTGGCGTCCACCTCGGACAGAGTTGGCAATTTGTTGCAGCTTTTTCCTGAAAATCGCATGTCAGACGACCATAAGGGCTTAAAAAAAAATATATATAGGAACTAACCTGGCGTTCCCCAAGATCTGGGAACCCGCGGAGTACTGTCGCTGGTGGTCGTGCCCGAAGGGAACTCCCATTCGTCCCCCGAGGCAAAAAAGAATCTCGTCTTCCACCCCTTCACATTGCTCGGAGATCCTCGGAGCAGATTCTTCTCAGGCCTCGCCTTGAAGTAGTACCATCCCGAGTCAGGTAAGGGGCTGAGGGAGTACAAGCACCTGAATTCGTCACAGGACATATGACGTTTAAAGTGGCACCAAATCACCAGCGAGCATATGACTGATCGCCAAGCGTTAGGGGATAACTGTGCAGGGCAAATCTTATAGTGAATCAAAATTTCCCTGATGGTCGAGTGAAGGGGAAGCCTCAAACCGGCCAGAAAAGCGGCTTCGTAAAATGCCACTTCGCCTTGGCGGGCTGATAGAATCGTCTCGCCATCCCCGGGGATCCGAAGTCGTACCCCCGAGGGAAATGAATAGGTAGATCCGAGCTTGTCCAGTTCAGCTTGGGACATGACGTTCCCCTCCTTAGTAAGACTCGAGGTATCCATCCTTGGGGAACTTGGTGGTATTGGTGGAAATGGAGACTGGCTCGTTTCGTCGATATAGGACTTCGCCCCAAGATGATCGGATATCCAAGAAGGCAGGGATTGCTCAGATTCTTCGCCTCCGAGGTTGGTCTTGGAGAACATAAACGGGACAGTCGACCTGGTTACGGCGAGGTGCAGTTCGGACACGGAGCAGCACTTCGACAACAATGGAAATGTGCGAATGAATAGGTTAAACCCCATTTATATACATACGTGGGAGGGCTGTGATCGATCGGGTCCAACGGCCCAGATCACGCGACGTTCCGATTTCCGAGAAGTAGAAACTGCCGTTCCTGCCATTAAATCATTTTCCCGCCGACTCAACCTATTCTGCATTTAATTTCCCCTCCACGTGGCTCCTGGAGCGAGTCCGTTGTGATTGATGCTCCATTTGGCCAGACCATCATTGCACAAACACGTCAGCATTGGTCATGCGAACAAGCTATGATTCTTTGTGATTAGGAACCGTCTATGATTAGATGCCCACGTCGCCTATCGCGCATTAAACCGCACGAATCTCACGTCGCCTTAATGCGCTAAAGCTACTTGCTCGCCCAAGAGTTTTGCCTATTACAAGCAAATCAAACCATGTCGCCAAAACCTTGACCGCCTGAGGGGCCTAGATCGCCATTTCCTTACCGAGCGACTCTAAGAATCTTGACCACTACCGACGTCGCCATTAATGAGAGCGCCCATTCATTACAAAGAACCTTCATAGCCGGTCGACGGTCTCGCCGTGTATACCTCGTCGCCCAGGTGCTTATATCGGTTAGGGCGCGGAAAGTTTTGACCGCCACTTTCCACCATGAATATTGCAAATAAGATGAACGCATGCATGCCGAGGTAATTAAGAAAGGAAAAACGACAAGAGTTGGAAAACGAATCAGCTTTTATTTATCCACTGAAGATCACGGATACAATAAAATAAAATAAAATAATAAAAGTACAAAAGGGGGAATCCTTAAACAACCTCGCCAACCCCCTCTACCCCGGCTGCCCCTTCTTCGGCCGCTCTCTTCTCGGCTTCGGCCTCCTCTTTGGAGAGGAGTTCGTGGTCCATCTTGACGTCCTCTAGGTCGACGCCGAGGTCAGGATATTGGTGCGCGAGCTGCCTCTTGCAGAAGTCGAAGCCATCGCCAAAATAAGAGGATGCCGATCCCCTCACAGCTTCTAAAAATTCGTTCGATTCTTTGAACACGGCGATGACTCTGCCTTGCGAGACAGACTGGCTCTTTTCTAGCTCGGAGATCCTCGTCTCTAACTTCGCAATGACCTTGTCTCTAGCATCAACATCCTCAGTAAGCTTCTTTCCCTTCGCCTTC
>CM018909.1:6848250-6858250 GCA_009663005.1 Actinidia chinensis | reverse complement strand
GGTGAATAAAATTTTTGTGTGTGAATGAAAAATTGCTAAAAGTTCAGAGTTAAATTTATCTATTCAAACAGTTAAGTTTATTTGAAATAGTTAATTTTATATGTTCAAAGAGTAAAGTTTATCGGTTAAATTTATTTGTTCAAACAAAAGTTAAGTTTATATGTTCGGAGTTTGCGTGAAAAAATGGTTAAAAGTTTATAGTTTAGTTTTAGTGTTTAAAATTGTAAAATTTCTTGTTTGAAAGAGTAAAATTTATAGCAGTTGAGTTTATTATTTTGAAATAAGAACAGTGAAATTTTCCTATTTATTTTCCACGATTTTCCACATAAAATTATCTCTAAAAATAAATAGTGAAATTTATCTCTTTTTCAGTCGAAAAGTCATCGGAGGGTTGCCGAAAAAGTTCTTGGCTACCGTCTGAAAAAAGTGACCTCTAATCACCGGCCACTGATGGTGATCACCCGAGATGGTATGGATGGTAGGAATGTAGTGAGAAATAAGTAGGGTGTAGAGAGTATAAAGATATTTTATTATGATGTAATCAAAATGAGCTTTGACTTTTAGATATTAGTGACATGGATTAAATGTGTTAAAAATTAGTCCAATAAACCTTAAAGTAAAGCGCCCCCAAAAAATCAGGACACGGCACGAATGGGCCCTGTCAGGCCCAAGTTTTGATCAAATGCACACAGCATGAAGCATGAAAATTGATGAGTAGCGCTGACACGGTCTTTTGACATCTCTACATAGAAGTGACCACAAAAATTCATATTGTGCCAAGAAAAATAATACCACCCGTTTCATAATATTATTTTATTTGTGATTAACCACAACGTCTCATAAAAAATAGTTAATTTATCGTCTTTTCATAAAAATTTAGCTGATGAATAGGTAATTTTTTACTTGATAAACTAGCTATTTTTTTTCTTTTATATATATATATATATATATATATATATATTTAAAATTAGATAAAAAAAATTATATTTCGAACACTTCTCTTCCAGAGTAATAAAAATATATATAAATTTTTAATCAAATTATTTAAAAAATTCATTAAAAATAAAAAAATCGAAGCAGTTAAACAATTATTATTTTGAGAGTTAAACCAAACTAAGCCTTTTGACTCCCATAAAAGTTCTAAAATAATACTAACATCCCTTTTCATTTAATTTTTATTTGTTGCATATTCCTCTTTTCATATATATGCACGTCTAGGAAGACGAAAATGCTCACATCATCTCCCAAATTCATAAAATTCCATGATGCTACTTATTTGAATAAAGAATGATGTATAAACATATGTCACATTACCATTGGTCCAATTCTATTTTTCTTTTTACACTTTTTCAAACTCAATCTCTTTGGTCTCTTTTTTAAACTTTAAAGACAATTTTCACATTTTTTAATTCTCAAAATCCTAACTCAAATCTCTTTTAAAAGACACAGCTTTCCTCTTAAATATGGATTACTTTTATTGTCAATTTTGAAGGAAAAAAAGTTAGACCACTATCGATGATTAACCATAAAATATATCAACCCATATAAATATAGACGCTTTTAAATTACAACTGGTAGTTTTAAATAGCATTGTGGCTCTCAAACTTGAACAAACAATTAAAAAATCATTTTCAAAATTAAACCAAACAAAACTCTCTACAAATCACATCATTTCTAGCCCTCATAAGCACCAAATCCCTGCATAAAATGTTGCCTCACAACAACGATACTTTTTAAAATTCTTAAACATGCTTGCAAACCACCAGCACTACACAAGAGGATATATAGATTATCATTAGTTTGAGAAGCTATTTCCTTTTGATAGCCTAAGCCAACAGTGACCTTTTCTCAGTCCCAAATCTCATGTTAGAAAAACATGAACATGTTTTTCATGAACAATCTACAAGTCAACCGAAGGGGTGACTTATTGTAGAAAAAGAAAACAAAATACAATGGTTTAACTTTAAAAATAATTTTTTAACTACTTTAGTTTTCAAGTTTTTTCGTTTTTAAAAAACTTTTTTAATTGTTTAACAAAAAAATCGTACTTTTTCGATTCTTCATTATGAGAGGTATCTAAAAATGTTAAACTTTTATTCAAAATTTAAAAAAAAATCTACGAAAGCCAAAAAGTTTAGCTAATTTTTCAAGTAAATTAAAATGATTTATTTTTTTTGGTCTATAGTGCAATTTTGTCCAATTTAGATGAAAATCTTTATATTTTCGGACTTCTTTCGTAAAGAGGAATCGAAAAAATATAAAATTTTAATCAAACGATTAAAAGAAATCACTAAAATACAAAAAAAAAATCAAAATTATTAAAAAATCAATTTAAAACCAAAGAAAGAGAATGTATTTCATTGCTTGAACCACACGTAAGCTTCATTGCTTATCAACCGAAACCAATGGAAGTTGCATTCCACTTGATCTTCCAATTATGCTCTTTTATATATATATATATATATATATATATATATATATATATATATATATATATATATATATATATATTTTGTAAGAGGATAAAATATTCTATTTCACTCTCGGAAGTGCTTGGATGAGCATCGTCGCTTCATAGCAAGTTTAGTCGGTATCTTCATGCGATAACTCGCTTAGTGAGTTTACCCTAGCGGAGTTTCCCAATCCAAGTTTTAGTGTCAGAGTGTAATGTACAAGATAAGTTCCCTTTGCCAACTACATCATTGGCCTCAAATACCAATAATGCAATGGGCTAACTACCAACCACGCCCTAGGGACATGATTGGGTCAATTGCTTACTGGCTGACATGGTAGTCGATGCGTCCTCACATGCGCTAAGTTGCACTATAAAAGGGGATAGACCCTCTCCCACAAGTAAGCAATACTCTCTCTCTCGACTTTTTCTCTCCAAGGCCAGAGCTAAGAACCCTTTTTTGCTCTCTCCCGTCTCTCTTTTTCTGGTCACTGACTTGACTGTTGGAGAGCCATCCCTAGAATAGCTATAGGCGGGCCTTCTCACTATTGCTGTCTTGCAAGCTCGGTCGAATAGTGTCCAGTTCCAAGAACTACTTGTCAAACATCACCATTGTCTGCGTTCGATTTCCTTTCATCCCTAGGACCCCACATTTAGTGCTATCTATGAGAAATTGACTTTAGACATAGAAAAGTTGGTTTCGATGGCGTCTAAAAGCTATAACAGCAGCAGAGGCTGCCGATAAGCCCAATGAGAGTACCCTCTCGTGGCGAGAACTCCTGGTGAGAAGGGAACAAAGCTATTAGTCAATGCTCAGAGGACAATCGTGAACCCCTCTTGGCAAAAGTTTGGTCAGTCTCTCCCCGCCAACGGTGAAGATTATAGGGATGCAGCCATAAGGCACATGTAGACCGAAATGGAAAAAATGCGGCAGGTCTTAATGGCTAATAACTTGAAAAGCCTGCCAACAGGGCAAGAGAACTGTCATCCGAGGTAAGGGCAGTCAGGCAAGAGGCTGCACCTCGGGCAAGCAAGTTCTATCATTTTACAATAAGGTAAAAAAGTCAAGGCAATAGTCAAATCGTGGCTCTTGGCAAGTGTAAGGTTCCACCGAGTTGAGATGACTCCAACGTGGACCATCGCCATGCTCTGAACGCCAAGCAAACTAGGTGAGGTAACATGTGCGCAAAACTGGTTGCAAAAGCAACAGTTGTACGAGATAAATCCTCCCAACGAGGTCGAAGACCAAACCCCCGAGATTCACTCAGATGGAACAATTCCTACCGAGGTACCAAACCCCATTCATGCACAAGATTAAAGGAATGGAACCTCCGGAGAAGTTCACCCCCCAAAATTTGAAATATACAATGGTAAATCGGATCTGAGGTTACATATTAGTAATATTTGATAGATGATGGCGCTTTGGAACCGCCTTGATACACTGATGTGCAGGGCGTTTCCCTCAAGCTTAAGTGACCTCGGACTGAAGTGGTTTGAGAAAATCCCTTTGGGATCAATTGGGAGTTTTCGTGGCTCGATTTGTCATCAACGTCAAAGTACCAAAAGGCTTAAAATTCCTCTTGACACTTCGGAAGAGAAAGGACGAGATGCTCCATAATTACAATAGGATGTATTGGGAGTAAGGGTCGTCAATGGGCTGGATCGGCCCACGGACTTCAAAATTAGACCTAGGCCTAGCCCATACTATCCTGGGCTTGGGCTCTCTAGGGCCATGGGCCAAGCCAAAGCCCGTTACGCTGGGCCGGGCCTTGGGCTTTTTGATGACCCTTAATTGGGAGTTATACAATGAGATTGAAGAGTATTCAAAGAAGGTCGCGGTGGTCATCTACTAGTTTGGGTTGACTTCAGGCAAGAAACGTTGGGATGACTTGACGCTTAACCTCCCAATCAACCTCCGAGACCTCATGATCTGGGTGGAGATGTACACTAAGGTGGATGACGATGTCAAGCAGGCCGAATGAGCAGCATGGATGTCCTCTCGGGGAGAGAGCTCATTCAAATGTCGCAAAATGAGCACGAAGGACGGGCAAGACAGGGAGTCCATGTGGTCTTCAAGGAACTAATTTATAAGCTCATTGCCAAGATTCGAGACAAATTATACTAGAAGAAGCCTCTCCCAATGGGAGGGGATCCGAAGAAAAGAAATCAACGGTGGAAATGAACCTACCATGAAAAGAAGTGGCAAATGACCGAAAATTATAAAGCTTTGAATTCTTTCTTGGATAAATTTGTAGATCAAGAAAAAGCAAAGGAAGAGGAAACTGAGGTCAGACCTAACCCAAGGTTTGACCGAGAACGGAAAGATGTCGATATTGCCTTGGAGAAAGACCTCCCCATTGAAACTATTCACATAATCGGGGGGACACATAACCCCGAGCTTGAGAATACGATCTGAGGGAAGATCCGCATTGTCAAGTAGATGAACGAGGTCCTCTCAGTCCTCTCAGTCCAGCCAGTGGCCAAGAAGCCACTATAGGGCTCATTTGAGTCAAGAAGCATCACCTTTACAGAAGCAAATCTCACGTGGGTCTAGTACCCCCACAACGATCCATTGGAAGTTCAGTTGCGGATCCACAATTGTGACATCAAATGAATCCTTGTGTACTTGTTCAACACAGAGAAATTGCACTTATACGAATGGTAAGCTATCATAAATAGCTCACCAAAACAAACAACCAGAGGGACCAACACAGAATTTTTGTTGGCGACCTCGTTCTTAGAAAGGTGAATGGGAAGCTTGGACCAAATTAGGAACAGGTCTGTACAAAATCACTAAGCTTGTTAGCAAATGAGCTTACAATCTTAAGGTCCTGGAGGGAAAGCAAATTTTGAGACCTTAGAACTCCAACAACTTAAAACGATTCTATGAGTAAAACAAGTAACTACTTTAATTTTAAACCAAGCTATTTTATAGAAAAATTTGTAATTGTCTTCAATCAATGAAATTTTTGAGTTTGGCTATTTCGTTTTTATTTCGGTTAAATTACATTCTTATTGAGCTTTAAAAACCGAAATGGTGTTTGTTAGTTTTGAATATTTTTCTAAGTATTTAGAAACATATATACTCAGCTTAGAGGAATTCATTCTTTCATATCAAATTTTTTCAAAGCGTTGAGGAAAAGATTTACCTTGGTTTAGAGGAACTCAGTCTTTCATGTAAAACAAATTTTAAGTGCAAAATTTGGGCGAATGACATGTGATCCTCATTTGCCTTAGCCCTAAGCTCGGGATGTCTTACACACATTACGAGACTATTTGCCAAATTGCTTAATCATGAGCTTGAGATGTCCTAATCCAAGTGCCAGACTATTCGTCGAGCTACCAGAGTGCCAAGATCAGGGTTTCCTTAACATTCAATGGCATGTCTAAAATAAAGTAAAATTACACTATGGCATACAAGAGGATGAACCGGGCTAGGACCAAAAGAAATATATTTATGGTAGAAGTGTTTGCCTTTAACGGGACTTTTTATAAATTAGATTACAAATCTCTCAAAAAGGACAAACCCTCCTTTCATAATGAAGCAACGAACTTCACAGATGTGGTTTTTTTCCCAACAAACTACCTTCAACTTGGTTCGCCTCCTTCTTCACCTCCACCTCGGTCGCACTTGCCTGCGTGTTATACTCTCCCTATGCAGGATGGTTAAAGTATTCTTCCCTATCAAAACCTGGGAAGAGAATCGACGAATAATGCTTGAGGAGCGAGTCGGGGTAAGCCACATATGGCTGAGCTGTTGCCCAAGACGAATGTTCAAGGGGAGTGCCGAGCTTCTTTACTATGCTAACCAACCCTTGCGAAAGGCTTCAACTCGATTCTCAAACACGTCACTAACATAGAAATTGCCAGCCCTATTCCAACCGCGATTGTAGACGCGTTGTCATACAAGACTGTGAGTTATTTGACGGAGCCCACCCGACGATCTCCACCTCCTTATTTTTTAGCTCATCAGTAATGGCAGCGAGCTCTTCCTCCCTTTTTCTCAGCTCACCCTCTAGGACATCGACTTGTTTTAGGGCTTCTTCAAGTTGTTCGAGTATTTCTTCTCGTGTTGGTAGTTTACCACAGATTGCTAGAAGGACTGCAGGATATTATATTAAGTTTAAGTTGTACAAGTTTTAGTGAAAGAAAAACTGAACCAAGGTAAACATTTACTTGGAGGATCTGCATGATGGTTACACTACAGGCCATCACCTCGTTCTATTTTTGGAGCTCGACAACATCCCAGGGTAGCATCGCAGCCTGCGCCACTATAAGGCAAGTCTCAAAATCCTGAGACTTGTCATTATGGATGATGCAACAGCTGAGCTCCCAGATTTATTAGCTCAGGGTTCTAAAACTCAACGGTAAAAATCGGGGGGAGGGGGAGTCAGGGGCTGAGCTTGAGTAGGCCCCGCGGTGCCTCTTGTGGGAGGTACCAATGTCTTGACCCTTTCCCATGCCTTTCTCTTTTGCTGCCAGACGGCGGGAGGGAAGCCTGCTCTTTCTGTTGGCTAGCTCCAAGCTTCCCTCTGATCTTAAATAGTCTCGGTCGCATGGTAGTGATCGAGACAGATACCTTTTCTACTTTTTCTCCCTAAAAAGAGTGTTCAACCTTCTCATAGAGAACAACTTGGATCGGAGTGAGTATGAAAAATTCGGGGACCTCATCGTCTGAGTTCGACACCAATACTCGATCCATTGCGATTAGGTTAACACCTTACACTATCTCTTCCTCGTTTTTGTCTTTCTTTTCTCTCTCAACAAGAGCAACTCGAAGCTCGGTCCTAGAAATTTAAACTGAGCTTGAGTTGCTAGAATTTGCCTTCTGCTCATCCTCCTCTCTAGCAAAGTCCGTCCACAACACTGGCATTTATCCAATTGCTGATAATCTGATCACTGGAGCTTAAAGACTAAGTGCGTTGGGCAGGATTTGTGGGCTCTCAGATCTGGAGTGGGGGCAAGGCAAACTGACCAAGCTTGGCAGCTCGGTGAGGGATGGTGTGGCGGTAGATCGGTTTGTATCGCAATAAGGTGGCAACATCGTGAGGTTCATGGCTGTTGTTGACGTGCCTAATCGTAGCCTTGCATTGGCTAGAACGGATTTGTAATGACTGTTGAAACTTGCAAGATAATCTAACTGAGATGCAACCCGTTAAAACATGATCCGATATTCATAGAAATGAAATGCAATAGAAATGTGTGCCCATGATTGAGATAATATCTTATCATCATTAATATTACCATTGGTTCTTGGGAAGGACCAAAACCCGTCTTTGTCGAATCAGAACTCCCAGTTTCTTGAGACCCAAATGAACTCATCCAAGTAGAAGTCCTTTTCTTGGTTGTCAGTTACTAGTCTAGACCACAACTATTGACTGTTCCTTTGCCTGAGGTAATGTTTGCCCATGAAGAGGTTCATACCGGGCTCCTGCTTCCGCCGAATTACTGTTTAAACGTTCAGCAGGTCGGAGAATCATCCCATCGCATTATGGAGACTTGCATGAAGGTGAGGCCACAACGAGCAATACGGCTTGATAGATTAGCCATGTTCGAACCAGGATGCAGTTGCATGCCCTCACACTATAGCGTCTACCTCGTTGGACTGGGTCGCTCTATATGTAATACCCCGAACCATAATTTTCTAAATTTATGTAAATTATGATGTGTATGTAATCAATGTGAGTTATTAGAAGTTGAAGAGTCAAAGCGACCAAATTAGGGATAGAACACCGTCAAAACATCGACTTAAATTTCTGCCAAAAATTCTTCTTGGCGTTCGAACGCTAGTAAGGGTGTTCGAACTTTAATGCTTGTAACCAATTTCGCATCTTCTGTAGCCAAGTTTCTTTTTGGCATTCAAACACTATAATGGGCATTCGAAGGCTAAAGCCAAAATTCTACTTGGCGTTCGAACGCTAAAACCAAAATTCTTCTTGTCATTCGAACGCTAATGTGGGAGTTCGAACGCTCAAGCCTGTAACAAGTTCTAGCCAATTTTGTGTTTTCTAGGCATTAGAACACTAGAGAAAAATTCCTTCTTGGCGTTCGAACGCTAATATGGACGTTCGAATGCTTACAGTATGTATAATATAAAAAATAGAACAAGGATCAAAAATAGGGGAGAGCACATGGGATCATTTCCCATGCGTGGCACAATTTATACACACTACACATACACCACACACTCACACTTCCACATAGAAAGAGAGAGAAAGGGAAGAAAGAGAAGAAGAAGAAGAAGAAGAAGAAGAAGAAGAAGAGAGAGAGGAAAAAGAGAGAGAGAGAGAGAGAAAGCGTGCCTTGAGAGCCCAAATCAAACCCAAGCTTGAAGAAAGGTAACAACTTAGCCTTGTAGATGTATGTATTGATGCACCTAGAAGGGTTGTGCTAGTGTTGGGAGACTCATTTGAGTCCCAATTGGGTTAAATTGAGAGCTTATAAGCTCATATGGGTGGATTTTGAGTGGGGGGTTTGAAACCCCCTAAATTATTTAATTTTAGGATTTTTTTATTTTTAAATCTTAGATCCCTTGGGTTATTCTTTATACTATAGAAGAATTGAAAGAGGTTGGGTTGTGTTTTGACAAACTTTGGAAATTTGAGAACTCATTTTTGCAACTGCGTACGCTTAATGTTCGAATGCCAGACTTAACGTTCGAACGGTCCGAGTATTTTGCCTTAGCGATCGAACAACCCTTTTGGTCTGAGACTGAAAATGGCCGTTCGAACGGCCGCTCGAATGGTAACTATTTTGCCAGCGTTCAAACGCCTCTACGGAGCATTCAAACGGACAGAGACTGAAACCTATACATTTGGTTTGAGTGTTCGAACGCCTCTATGGAGCGTTCGAACGGTGACTATTCAATAGGCTAGCATTTGAACGCCATATCCAGTGTTCGAATGCCAGCCCAGATCTTCGACCATTAGACCTTTTTACATTAAGACACTTTATTTTTGTCCTAAATATGTTGGACTCCTCGACATAACTAATTGGAGACTTAGATCTATTTTCATGAGGTTTTGACCTAGAGCGAGTGTACCCTAGGTTGAGTCAGGAGTTCTGTATTAGTTTTGATATTCTAATTTTTTTGTATTTTTGAGCATAGTATTTACGTTTCCGTGTCTTACATGTAGGAATACGTTGCTTAGCACCTAGTTAATGAAATCGAGGTGAGTAACATGATGCCATGAACAAAATTTATGTACTTTCAAAATGTTTTCAATATGAATACATGCAACGTTTTCCATGTTTTCCATGCATAAACGATTATGTTCTCGTTATGAAAGCCATGTTTTCTAAAATGCATGCAATTGTTAGTATGTTATTAATCAAAGCCCATGGATGAATGCTTTAACATGAGTCCGAAAGGATTTTTAATGCATAACAAAAGATTTACACGAGACCTTAATCTAGTCTGAAAGGATTTACAATGCTTAGCGTCAACTCGGGGTTTTCTCATGGCAAGACCTTAATCTGGCCTGATAGTCCAACGATAGGGGACGTGGAATAAACGATCTATGTGGGAGACGTCATTGGCCTAAAGAG
>CM018909.1:6823250-6830750 GCA_009663005.1 Actinidia chinensis | reverse complement strand
TGGCTATTGAAGAACATGCAAAAAATCCCTATAGGAGAACTTGATCCTTTTTCTAGTGTAGAAAAAATCCTTAGAGGTTGGACACCACTGTAGAAGTTAAAAAATTCTTGAATCAAATATGAATAACTACGAGAATTACGAAAAGGCGCGAATTGTTTAGATAAACATATAGGTAAAAGCTTTGGGGTTCCACATCCATTCATCCTGGCCTACCATATAGGTTAAGCCTATAAGTGGGGAGTTCATTTAACGTCTATTAAGAGCTAATCCTTTTTTTACATATCCGATATGAGATTTATTCTTGACACATATCCTCACCAGGAACAACATCCATCAACTACCAACATGGCTTCTATCTAGGTGCAGGAGTAGAGTAGAATCAATCCCTTGGTTTATAATTAGGAGTAGAAGTAAGAATTGTAGAATTCTTGACTGTCATCTTTGTGCCAATTTTCTTGAAGGTTAGTGAATGAAATATTGTTAGTCTTCAATCTCTTGCTTTTCTTTTATTGTTTCATTAATTTGCTAGTCTTCAATCTCTTGACTTTTTTTTATTGTTTGATTTTCCATATATTTGCTTTTCTTTTATTGTTTGATTAATTTGTTACTCTTCAATCTCTTGCCTTTTGTTGTTTTATTTTCCATATATAATTTTATATCCAACAAAGTCTTGAAACTAAAGCATTAAACTGCACACAATTGCCTGATCTTTTTTTTGTTGATCATTGAATTAAATAAGTTCAATTTCCTCTATCGAAACAACTTTAGTAAAGGTCAATTGTTCCTATTTTGATCCTAGCAATTGATCAAGTATTTTAGTGAAAAATATTCTCTAGGTGAGAGGAATTTTGTGATTTTAGCTGGAAATTCCAACAGTTTTCTTCTAAATTCCTTCCATTTTAGCATTTTCTCTTCTTTTAAGTATTCTCTCTTCAATGCTATCTGATTTTGTTGCATATGGCCCATGGGTGCATCCACCCAGGCATAATAGTTTGGGTTTTTTCACTTACACCCTCTGTGCTTTGAGCATTTATCACTTACATTCCATCAACTCTATTTTTGGATATTTATACCGTCTAAACTATCGACTAAAGTGCTAATGTTATGTTTACTATCTAGATTGATTAAAAAAAGGTTTTGGCGCCTAAGCTGCAATATTTTTAGCAACTTGTTCTGAAAATGACTGAAATATCCTTAAACCCCATTATCACATCATATAAGCTATTCTATAGGGAACAAATCTAGTAGCTCTTCTTCTCTCACTCTAGAACCTTATTTAAGTATTCCATGGCCCCTCAACAATCTTCTCAATTCTCAAAACAAAGAGAAATGTCATACCAAAGCAAACTAAAGATGATACCAAGCCTAATTTTTTATTAAGTCCAATTTCTAAGATTTTATTCCATGGATATTATTGTGTATAAAAAATTATTAAATTCAATTATTTTTGATCTACCAACTGTTCAATTCTAATACTTTTTAATACTAGACGAGTAAGTGATAAACCTTAACCCATTTTTACAAATCTTTTTCTATTGATTTTACCTTTTCTCACTTTTTCACTACGAGTAAGTGAATCTATGTACCTTAGTTCCTAGGGATAGATTCGGAGGCAGTACCTTCTTTCACAAACAATTCAAAACCACAACGCTCTCTCTTTTACTAAGATCCGTCTATACTTGTAAAAAAGAGAAAACATTTGGAACTCAGTGGGTGGTTTTGTTATGTCTTTTACCAGGAGAGTTAACGGAGTACATGATTCTCAAGGGGGGTAAATAACCAAAAGTGGACTTTAGGGGGTATAAGTGATAAGCGCTCAAAGTATAGAGGGTGTAAGTGAAAAAAAAGTTGGGTGCTATGTGTAAGAAATCTCCATAGAGACTTATGAGTATTGACCACTCAGAATTAGTTTTATTATTAATTATTGATGGAAATTTTTTTGTTTAACAATTATGAGTAATAAATTATGAAAAAGCCCATCCCTTTTAGAAGTCTATTTGTGAAACGATGTATCTAATATGAAAAGGTCACTTACGCTTGTGAATATAGATTAATTCGACTGTGAACACACAAATTTGTTGGAAATGTGATATTTGACTTACTATGATCAATATGAGGATTAGGTGTTTCGTATAGCCAAAGAAACCTATAATTGTTTATTTAAAAATAAAAGTGAAAGCTGTAAAATAAATCTTTTAAGAATCAGCTCTTTTTTTAATTTTTGCAAGTTGTTTTTGGCCTTGAGCATAAGCAAAAGTCATGCCAAATACTTTTAACCCAAGGTTTAAAACAGAAAAAAATAAAAATTGTAACTTATAAACTCCGCCAAAGTCAAACTTATATTGATATTTATTTTGGAATAGTGACCATCAAATGGCTTAGGAGTATCCACGACATCTTAACCCAACCATTTGAGAATCATGCAAGGACAATTGTAGGCATCCATGTTTGACAATTAAGTTACACTTAATTTATAAAAATAATAAGTTGTGTTCATTGAGCATAAAATAATTATGGCGAGCAAAATAGGGTTTTGTTTGCTCATTCTGTATTTCTTTCTCTCTCATTTAAGTTTTGGACAAAATGTGGATAGATTCTTAGAGAATAAAGAATGTGTACACGTAATTTACATAGAAACATAGAGGTTATCTATTAAGATACATGACGTATGATCCAAATGGCTAATTGGTAATGGATTCATAAAATAATAGCAATATATCGTTGTGGCTAATTGGTAATGGCTAATTGGTAATGAATTCATAAAATAATAACAATATATCGTTGTGGCTAATTGGTAATGGATTCATAAAATAATAACAGTATGGCACATTATATATGGAAGGAAGTACTTACCATTGCATTACGGCCATGATTCATGTGTTTGGTCTCTTTATTTGAGTGGCCAAGTACCCCGCCCAACCAAGCAATGCTATTTACTTATCATTGCACTACGGCCATGATTCATGTGTTGGTCTCTTTATTTGAGTGGCCGAGTACCCTCCCACCCAAGCAATGATGATGAAAGAGCGCACATCCTTTTCATAATTCATAAAACTTTATTTGTCAGCGAAGAGGGTATGGAATGAAGAAGGGATCTGCTAATGCCACGAAGCTATATTATGGGGCCACACATGTTTAGTTACTTGACAACTTTACCCTCTAGCTTTCAGCCTCCTCTTCTGTTTCTATCTCCTCCACTTTTACTGTCTCCGTAAATCTAGATCCACACAAGATCACCAACAGCAAGCCATCTCCTCTGCAAAATTTTATATATTTTGCCTGGTGGTCTCAGATTGGAGATGGAATTTTTGTTCGAGGTTAGTTGGTGTCCAAAGTTGAAAATGAGATTCTAAATGATCAGTTGATGTAAAAAGTTCAAATTTTACATGGCTGTCCCGTGTAAAATGAATTTAACGGGAAGCTAATAGCCAAAGAAACCTCGGCCAAAGCAACAAATGCTGTAGGACCTCTTGCACAAAATCCCATCCTAATGTGGCCGTGGTTTAAACGATATGTGGGTGCTCTGCCTTGCTCTCTCTCCTCCACCCAATTCTCTTGTTCCTCTTCAATCTTCCCTGGTAATTAGCCGGCAACACCTCATCTTTGGTTTATAAATGTTTTTGCCTGAAGCATGTAATGGAGATCAGTTTGGATTTTCGAATCTAGACATTTTATTATCTCATTGGAAGTCATTTAACTTTGGAGTTTTTGGACCAATTTGCTGGTTCTTGTTTGCTAAGCATGGGATTGTTCAATTTCCATGTGAGTTCACCACACTGAAATAGCAATCAGTTAATTGAATGTGTGGTGCGGTGGAGAAGATGCTGGTTGGTCAGTGGTAAATGGTCATGGAAAATTTGTATCGGATGATTTGGGTTTGTATATATAGAGAGAGGGATATTGGTACCCAACAAGCCAAAAACTGTATTATTGGAGAGAGAATCTATACCGGAGAGAAAGAGGAGAAGAGACGGTGTGGTCTGGGTAAAAGGGGGAGGGAAATTGAAAGTGCAGTAGAGGGAGAGATCACAGATAAAAGAGAGACAGAGAGCTGGGAATCTGGCTTTGTAAAGAGGCAAGGCAATTGAAGATTGAGAGAAGATTCTAGATTGAATTAGCTGAGAATGGGGAAGAAAATGAAGCAAGGTTTTAAGGGTTAAACGTCAGATTAACTCAAATGAGCGTTGCACAATAAATTTGCTTTCTGGCATTCAGAAAGCAAATTCCCGAGAAGACTAATAACCTGTCATACAACCATAAAACCATGGTTCCACAACACATTCCCGAGAGATCGTTCATAGAGATCTCGAAGTTTTGTTTTAAAAGATGACACGGTTAATGGACTAAGCTAAACAAATATTATTACTAAATAGCTCTCCAAGATGTTGGCCATTCAAGGATCAACGATGCTGCTTCACCTCAAATATGCCATCAGGACCTGCATATCAAAAAAAATCCAACCAATTAAAGGGTGGGGTTCATGTGTCTCCGTGTAGCATTGGTCCCGAAAGACCCACTAAAACACAACAAAATGATTGTTAACAAAGTAAAAAGCAACACAAGAATATATATGCCTTCAAAATCCATATATACAGTGGTGGATGCACGGAGGGGCAGGTGTCTTCCCTCAATTTCTTATGATTATATTAGTAGCAACAGACACATTAATTGTTTTTCTTTCACACCCTGGATGTTCCACCCTAATTCATTTCAAACCCCTTTCTGGACCAGAATCTCTCTCTCTCAGTTGTTGCTCCCTCAGCACTCTCTTCAGCGGATGACAACGGCTCGGACAACCACTACCACTGTCAAGGGTGGTGCCTCATGTTAAAATCCAGGTTCTGTCACTGTAGAAACAGCCATGCAATCTAGATAAAAAACTGAATTCATGATACAAACGATATGCAAACGAGGATGGATACATAATGCCCAGCCAGATGGGTCCCTACCTACTACACATCCAAGCAAACCCGATCCAGTTATATATAATATTACAAAATATCCCTAATATTATATTTTTTTAGCCATGATTACATATAAATGGATTAGAACAATTACAGTATCTATATTTGTGCCCAATTAGATTTTAATTTGTAGAAATTCATTTTTTTTAGTAGATTAGTTAACTATTGAGCATAGAAAACTCTTAAGTTGCAAAATATAATGGCAAAAAAACTCCCACCGATGGGTCCTCAACGGACAACCTTGATAGGAAGGGTTTGGGAGGGTATTAATATGGAAGGCTCACGGATATGGGGATGGATAGGCTAAACCCGATAGCATTTGCATAGGCTATCTATGAGAAAGGGACAACTTAAGTGGGTCAGACTTGGGCTAGGGGGGTTCCCGACGCATTGCATTGCATCCCTATCAGCAGACGTGCTGCAATGTCTAAAACCATCATCCACCAAAATCCAGGAATCAATAATCCCTTCTCCCACTTTTACCACCAAGTTTTCTGAAAAATTTACTCGTAAAAAACATTATTCCACCAAACACTGTTTGGATTAGTCTGAATCCTGAGAAATTAATTGATAATCATCAGTTTCTGTAGCATAAATTATTCATTCTGCCAAGCAACTGCAAAGCAACATCACCCCTATCATACTGCTCATGATGACACAAGGCAAAACTCCCAACGAAAAAAAGATTGTAATCTAGACAGTTCAGATGCCAAAATCAATCACAAACAGAATTAGTGTCACCGACGAAGTTAGCATCACAACTAGAACCCTAACCATGTCAAGAACCGTATTACTCTGAAAGCAGCAAGCATTCAAGATACACATATAAAAGGTACCATGGTGGCCCCACATTGGAATTAGACTCTAGTATCACACTGTTCAAACCAAGTAACAACCTTCAATTTTGAGTTTAACAATAAACCCTCGAGGTATCAGAGCAAAGACAAATAAACTAATTAAAGAAGTTACAACTAAAAGAACGACGGTTGTGGTCTATGGGGAAAGAGGCCCTTATTATTTGAACATACTTTAACCATGAATATAATAAAGCTTCATGAAAGCAAATCAACAAGAGAACCACTGAGTACCAACCAACACGTGCAGACTTCTAAACTATTAAGTCAAATAACGATGTCAATCAATGCTATGGCCCTATAGTGAAGTTTGAACAAGGTTGAATCAGTAGACACCGGCACCGTAAACCTTAAAAACACTTTCTACTACAAGCCTGTGCGTCTTCCCACTTGTATTTAGTGGTCACAGAAAAGAACTTAATTGCAGTTTATACTACACCAACAGCCAAACCAGGCTGAAACGAGTATCCAGCCGCTTGAGCATAAATCAGTTGAAATGGAGAGTTTTCAAGCTCAGCTCACCAACATGGAACATGACGAGAACACTGCTGAAGATGGCATTTTTCAATCTAAAAATGCAGGACATGACAATCCGTGGATAAGTTAAAAGATATATATTTTCATTTTTACAATTTTATTCTAATATATATGGTGTTTTGGTATCAATTAGTGTTATGTTGCAATTTTTCATTACCATGGCATATAACATGTCATATAACAATCGCATTTCATGAAAAATGATGAAATTAACTGTACGTCATTTAACAATTGTTCCATCAGTTCATACATTATAGATTGCATATATGACCTAACACAAAATTCTTTAAAACAAGTTAAGACGAGTGTTTATTTTTTCCGCGTTTCGCAAATCATAATTTTAATTACAAAAAATAAAAGGCAAGTGTTCTGCACATGTCAAGGACTTGGGCAGTGAAGAACATTCTACTTTATCAAGAGTTCAAATACAAGACTCGAGACAAAAACTTACTCCCCACCCCAAACAGGCAAATACATTAGACCTTTGTCACCTTGACTAGAAGAAGAACTATTGGGAAAAAATAGGCTGGCTTTTATAGAGTTTTCACCATAAGGTAATGTCTGCAGGAAATTACATAACAATTTGAGTGCCAAGGGAAAGACTTTGCGCAGCCCTCTGACCATGCTTACTGCAAAAATCTGCAGAGCCTTCTGATGCCCTTCAATCTGAGTGTTTTGAACTTTTAGTCTGCAGGGTACAGGGGCCACTATTAAATATGTGTTTGAATGCAACAGTACATGAATTATGCTCAAGGGCATAATTGTATAACATGTGAAAGCCTTTAATCACCGGCTCTTGGATTCTCTAAGTTGTACTGCCAACCTAGATATTTTTTTTTTAATCTACATTCTATTACCAGCACAATATCATTATCACCAACTCTCCTTCCACATTTTCGTGACAAAACCAATTACATGAAAAAAATAAAAAATTACAAGAAAGATAACTTAAACTTAGGAACTACACAAAATAAGCTTAGGTAGCTCCCTCTTAGGAGATGTGGAAAACCTGGGATAATATTTATTGAGCACATAAAAAGATGTGAAACATAGAAAATATTGATAAAGATGATACAAAATGAAAGATTAGATTCCAGCAAGGAAGCAGCTCATGATATCCAAATATACTGCTAAAGATCGAAACA
>CM018909.1:6628250-6630750 GCA_009663005.1 Actinidia chinensis | reverse complement strand
TTCATATCTTGTTTGAAATCCCGGGGTTTGTTATTTTTCCTATTGTACTAGATGTATATTTTCACTCACCGTTGATGAGTTGTTTTCTACTTTGGAACATTAAGTTTACCTTTTAATTTGATAGATTTCTTGGATGCAATTTGAAGTGGGATTTGTCTCTTATTCAGTCTATTTATTATCTTTCTTTTTTCATGAAGCTTGAAAGTCCCTGGAAAAAGTGACGATATCTTGTAGCAATACAAATATGTTCCCCCTTTTATCAGTTATAAGCCACACAAGGTTTCTGGTAGGGGATCACGGAACCTTTACACGGAGTTATCCTTGGGGTAAGTAGAAAGTATTGTTGTCTATTACTTCATTGATCTCCAACTTGATTCCTTAACAACACTTTAGATTCTGAATATACATCATTGATGGATTGGAGGTAAACCTAAATGTTACTTGTTTCCTGTAGAAAAGACTCAGATTAATACTTAGCAGGTTAAAAGTCTTTTAGTTTGTTTGGCTGTTTCTTTAATAGTCGCTCAAGAGTTTCTGTTCTATTTCTTGCTGATCATAATGATGTGCTGAGACACACTTTTTTTAAGCTTTTAAGAAAAGTAAAATACTAGAATCAGCCAGCATGTCAGAATTTGTATTTGTCACAAGTACAAACAAAAATGAGAGAGATCAAGAAATACTCGAGAAGCTTTGGTTTATTAAATGATGCATGATAACTTCCCTTGTTTTCTCTCTTTTAGTTCTTTAGAGAAGGTCTGAGTTGTAGTTAGCATTACTTGGTTAATTGCAAACAATGCACTTCCAGGTGACAAATATAGCTTTTGTTACTCTTCTTTTCTTCTTCTCTTTTTTTTTTTTTTAAATGAGTTTTAGTACTTTTATCCACGTGAAATTTATGCTTTTGAATTTTTGTTTTTACAGCTCCTGAAACTGTCGATGGCTGTCCACCTTCATGCCGTGTGATATAACACTAGGCCTTCTAGTTGGAGGTAAAAACTCTAAACCCCTTTTGGTGTTTACTTGCTTTGTAATCGTCCGTGACCACGGGTACTATGCAAAAAAATCACCTCTTAAGTGTACTCGTTAGAGTTTTGCAATATAAGAAACATATAAGATATAAACGTCAAATAAGAGATGCATTACTACAAAATAGAAAACAAATTAGAAAGTATAATAATTTTGAAAAAATGTTGCTAGTTTGGGTGAAATGAGTGAGAAAGAAATAGGTATTTTAGTTTTTTTTTGTGCGAGTTCCACTAAAAAATGACTCAAATGGGTAAAAAAATATGCCTAGTTTTAGATATTTTTCGTCCATTGAATCACAATCTATGCGGGACTCACATTTTTGAAAAGGAAGTGGTTTTTTTGGGAAAAAAATACTAACAAGTGAAATCTCAGCCATTGGATTAATTTAAATGGATTTCAATCATAGATAATGAAAAATAATTTAAAAAAAGTTGTGTCTTATATTATAGATTTGTGATCCATATGGTGTGCATTTCTTACCATTGATAACTGCTTGTGTGGCAAATAAAGGTCTTTTCAAACTGCCAAGGCCTCTCCATAGAGAGTTCTCGTATTTTCTTTTCTTTTACAAAAGACAATTTCAATTTTTTTTTCTTCATTGAGTTTTTTTATTGAATCGGTATCTTTTTAATTTTTTTAATTTTTTTATAAAATGCAAGCACTCATTTTTTTTTAAAAAAATTTAAAATGCTAATTTTCTCGTGTTTTTCTTTTACAAAAAACTTATTTTCCCCCCAAAAGAAAAACAACGCTAGTATAGATAGAGTTTTCTTGTATTTCTTTATTTATTATTAGACACTCACTTTTATCGACTTTTCTCTCTTTTAGTGTTTTTTCTTTTATAAAATATATTTTCTAATTTTTGCCTCCTTGAATTTTTTTTTTATTGAGGCGGTATGTTTCCAAATGATTTTTTTCTTTTATATAAAACGCAAACACCCATTTTTTTTAAAAAAAAATTAAAATACTCATTTTTTTATTGAATCGTTCGTTTTCAACAATTTTTTTTTTTATAAAACGCAAACACTCAATTATTTTTTAAACATTATAAATACTTATTTTTGCGTAATTTTTATCGTGTTTTTCTTTTTCAAAAACTCATTTTTCCAAAAAAAAAAACTATCACTAGTATAGATAATTATTTTCTTGCATTTTTATTTATTTATTATGAAAAATCATTATTTATTATGTTTATCTATAGATAAAAACTTGAAATCATTATTTTTCGTTTTCGCTTTTATCTCATTTTTATCTATTTTTTTTATTCAACACTAGTGTTTTTACTTTTATATAATATATATTTTCTAATTTTTTTCTTCCTTTAATTTTTTATGTTGGCGGTTTCTCTTCAACAATTTTTTTTTAAATAAAATGTAAACACTCAATTGTTTTTAAAAAATATAACTACTTATTTTTGCAGAAATTTTCTTGTGTTTTTCTTTTAGAAAAAAATTATTTTTTCATAAATAAATAA
>CM018909.1:6608250-6610750 GCA_009663005.1 Actinidia chinensis | reverse complement strand
CTTTTTATGAGAACAACTTTCTTGTACAAAATTCTTGATATCTGAACGAAGCCTAGATATATTCATTAAGTTTGTTTGTTGAGATGGAAAAAGAATCTAAGTTAATAAATAGTAATAAACTTGGAATAGGACTGAAGCGTGTATTTGGTTTTGTTGAATTTAGGTTGGGTCGGTGCCCTGAATCATCACAACAAGTCCAAGCCGCTTAAATATTGGTTTTGTTGAATTTGGGTTGGGTCGGTGCCCTGAAAATCATCACAACAAGTCCAAGCCGCTTAAGTAGGGGTGCGTATGGGCCAATTTGGTTGAGTTTAGTACCAAAACCCATAACCAAAGTCTAGGCCAGTTTGAATTTTTGGGACTCGGAATTGATTCCATTATTCAATGGAACCGTACTAAACCAATGCGATGAAACTAGGGTTGGTTCAGGTTGGAACCACAATCCAAACCTATTATTGATTTTCCCGGGATTATTCATAATAAAATTAGATACTCATTGTAAAACAAAAATCTAATTTTGGTGCAATTGAATCCTTGAATTGTATGATCTGATTTTGAAAGGCTTATCATTTCAATTTCGTATCGGTTGACAACTGAACTTAACCCTCACCCCATGCAGCATAAAAATAGTCGTCTATTAGCTTGCGTAAAAAGTGCAAACAAACAGTATTATTAGACTTTAACCACCACTTCTGCAACACCTAGAAGAGATTGTCCTTGCAACTGAAGAGTTTTCAACTGGATAAAAACTAGGCCTAAATCCAGACTTTGAAAGTAGCAACAAGTTAAACACTCGCAACTTAATTATCTTTATGATGCAAGGATTAAAATGGTGTCGGTGAGCCACTAGGGTATTTGGGCTCTTTCAAATGGCTGAGATACCAGCGTCGGACTCTTGAAAAAATGGATATGGGCATCGACATTTGTTTGCGACATGAGTAGTTGGATACGTAGTAATTTGGGTTTAAGAATAACTATACATTAAACTCACATAAAATTTCAATATTTTTCCACGGAAATGTATCCTCGAACATAGAAATTAGATGAATGCACTAAAACAAATGTCACACCCTGAGTCCTTGGAACATAGGTGAAACGAGAAGAGATCTAAAACCATGACATTAATACATGTACATTTCTAAAAAGTGCAGCGTAGTAAAGATGGATTGAAAACAAGTTCTTTTGAGGTTGAAAATAATGCTGGGAGATATACTTCTACAAGTTCAGTTACAACAAAAATTGTACAACTGAAACAACAATCTTGTCCACGGACATGAAAGTTTACCATTCTAAACCAGCAGATGCTGGTTAAGCACATTAATTGGCACAGTGGAACTCATGAGAAACTGAGATGCAAAAGACTCAATCAGAGTTCATCCTGCAAAGCCACAAATCTCTTCTTAGTACCGAGCTCAATAGGAGTTCAAGAACTTATACAAAGCTCACACAGTAAAACAAAACTGAACAGAAACAAAACAGTACAGTTTGCTGGTCAAGTAACAAAATTCGTTACGTTTCGATGGAAACGGCTATAACATTTTTATTTCCTAGGAAACTGAAGTGGGATGTTAGTGGAATCTCAAAATTTCAATGTTCCCATGAACAATACTAGAACACCATGAAGCACACTTCGAAAGACCATGTAACATACGAAAACATTCAGTTGTCCCGGCACCTAATAGAAATATTGAATGATATGATATTTTCATGATTCCATATTCTTTTGCCATTGTCCTTGTATTAACGAAATGCTCCCAAAATGTTTCCCAATAGTTTCCATTTCCTAACAAACCGAAACAATATGCCAGAATAAATTTTGATCTCCACAATATAAAGAGTTCGAGATCAGCAGCGGACACAAAGTATTGGCTTCTAAAGTGCTTTTTTGCTAATGCACATCTATCAATCACTACTTTGATATTCCATTACTCTCCATAATAATCAAACAAGCATTAATTCACATTTCCATCATCGCACAAATTACCAGTGCTGCTCTGTTTTCTAGGCCATTTCATTTTAGAATGGCAGACTAAGGCCCTACATATGCACTTCTTTACATCGAAGTTCAAATGCACGCTTGATGTCATATGTCTAGCAAGACCTGCTCAGCTATAGGGATATTACTGATTTCAGTAGCTTGTGAATCCAAAAGAAATTCAAAAAAAAAAAAGAATTGAATGTAAAAATCAGATAACCTCTAGAGAAAATCTCCCATAGCTACTATTGGTCTGCTATTAGCATTTTTATTTTTATTTTTATTTTGTTTCACGAGACACATTGAGGACACATCATGGACACACGTATCCTTCCGCCGGACATGTGTGTTTGTGGGCATGTCTATGTCCGTATATGCTTCTAAGATAAAAAGTGCAGCAATCAGAATAGGTTAACGTGACATGAGAGACTTGCTACGAAGACTTTGCAATTCGTTTGACCGCATATTGGACTGCTTAACATGTCAAACGTGGGGATGTAATGCTCATTTCTTTTGTAGTAATAT
>CM018909.1:6595750-6603250 GCA_009663005.1 Actinidia chinensis | reverse complement strand
AAAATCCAAACACAGACGCTGCAGGGGTCAATAAACATATATTTTTCTAAGAAAATGTTTAACTACTTAAATTTTTACATTGCAAATAAATTCCTATTTATCATATCACAATAGGAAGAAATCATATCCACGTTCTACATACTACAAAAGTAGTAGGAACAGAAAAACCTAAATCTATTTAAGAATTCTCTTTCTTTTTTTTTGTAAACAAATTGGAATTTGGGATTTAGGATTCCTCAAATTTAAAAAAAAAAACACTAAAGGAGAAGAGATCAATAGCAATAAAAAAAATTGTCTAAGCATTTGATTGCAAGTTATTTATTTGAAACTTTTGCACAACATATATTAATTTGATAGGTAGTAAGGAGACTCAAACTTGAGTCTCTTTATTAGAGGAATGGGACTTAAGCCAATGGGGTGTCTATGTGCCTTATAGGACTACATGCAAACAATCCCAACACAAAACTTATAAAGCGCAACCGATTTTCAATAGGATCACTGATGGTACTCTTGGAAAGATCAAGAACATGCATAATGCAAAATAAATGAATAAATAAATTATAGATGACAAGTAGAAATAAAAAGAAGAATTGACATATAAATATGGCTTCCACTTGGCAAGATTGCACTAGACACTACCATGGGAAAATTACATAGCAGTCATAGAAGAAAATAATGGGACAGGAGAAAAGGCAAACCATTTTATATACGATGCTTCTTGAGAAAATCATTTTATAGACGATGCTTCTTGAGCTTTGCCTTCCAATTGGTAATTCTTGATTTTGCATGTAACTATGCTTATTTTTTTCATGTTTTATTTTACAAGTATAAACACTTCTACGAGCACACATACAAACACACAGAAATGTCTATCTTTTTTAAGACTATCAGATATGCAGTGACACATCCATATATATACACAACATAAATACATATCCATCTAAGTAAAATCACATGTTTATATCTTCAACTATATACTTGCTGTATCACATATCCATCTTATGTCGTGTCATTGTGTGCATATCCTATGTTCAAGCCAAATTTGTGCTACTTGGAGCAGCAGGTGGCACACGGGAATCAACGTTTTAATATTCAGTATGGGCATACACACCCAAAACGATGTTCAATATGCCAAAATATGTCCAAGATATCACGGACTCCTGACATACACACTAGTCTGACCTAAATGGTAAGATTGCAACTGAAACACAGTCTAGGACAAATGTACACTTAAGTAGTTTCCATATCACACCGGACATACATGTACCAGATAAGACCACCACCTCTAGGTATTCAGCCAAAACTTGGCCTTAACCTACTCAATGGCAGCACCTCAACCAAACTGATATTTGTAGATCATGCAGTCCAAATACTAAATTAAATTTCAAAATTTTCCCATTAAGGGTTATAATCAGGGAAATCAGTAAATTTGTACAGTTCATCAAGATGTCTTGTCACTAAAACCTAGTGATAAGTGGAAAAAAGAATAAACAAATGCCAATAGAATGAGCACCAGCAATATAACAAAGTGAGTTAAATGTATTTGAGTAGTTCTTATAATATAGTTGGGCAGAATTCATGACATTTTCAGAATACTTATTCCTTTTCTATCAACATATAAACAATGCTTGAAATCCTAAAGAAACAAAGATATAACTTTTAAATGCTGAACAGTGAGTTTCTATATTAATGGGAAAGAAAAATAAACACAGGATAAAATTTTTAACTGCATGTGAAGGTGATGGAGATCAAAGCATTGACTAATGAATATAATGAAGTTTGAGGTCAAATATCGAGAACTAAAAAGTTCCTGTGAGTCTAACATTTTGAAGAAGACTGTCCTCAATCTTCAATACAGTCACCTATAGTTTTAATAACTATATTAAGGTAATTGCCTAAATAGCTTAAATAATTGCCTAATTATGGTTCAAGTTTATATTTAAATATCCTAAATTATATAAAAACTGGCTAAAAATGAAAACCAAGGAAACACCCCAGTGATATTGCTTTGAAGAATGAGTACTTCAAAAAAATGTTGTTCCCGGAATGTCATATTTGGGTATTGGTAGTTTGCATGGTACTTCTGCACGCGTAAATGCATATCCAAAATTTTCTTTTGTTTCTACTGTACCCCAAAGGTACCCAATATATGCCTAAGTCGTACACTGATCCAGAATAATACTTTCTTTTCCATACATGAAGTTACTTTATACTCTGTTTAGCATGTTTTTGGAAACAAAATTCCATTTGTAGGTTTTTTAATTAAACGACGTGAAACTCTGATTTGTACCTTCCTTTTAACATGAAACTATGGTTTGTAGGCTGGATCTTTGATCAACTAATCCATTTAACTAATTCTTGTTTTTATTTCAGTTTCGTTAAAATGTGTTACTCGAAATTAGAAATATATTTTTCTTACTTGAAGCATCCCAGTCGTACCCATATCCGATTTGTCATATCGACGCACATATTTTACTAGTACTCGGACACATAAGAGATAGAGAAAGAGAGAGAGAGAGGTGGGGAAGCCATGTTTATCCTCTTTGAGTTGGTCAAATCTAAAAATGCCATATGTTACTATGAGCCGTGACATATTAGGTATCCAAACAACACCAATGATCTATCCCTTGAAAGAAATTTATATATCACAAAAGTTAGAGGTTGATATACATTGATAGCCCCACTCCCTAATAGCTTACGCTTTGGGGACAAATCAATAGCCTAATGCTAGCAATGTTATGGTTCTGATACAACTTGGCTTCAATTTCTGAATGTACATTTGTAAACTTGGGTTTAGATATCCCCACATGAACGAAGGATTTAATCTTCTTGTTATACATTGTTGGGCTCATTAGCTAAGTGGAAAAATTGATAGTCTAACAAGCATATCTTCATAAGGCCACTAGTCAGCAATTTTTTCATTCATGCAGACTTTGAAAAAGCCATATCATCCAGACGTGTGACTAAACTGATAGTTGGCTTAACCTAAGAGAGGAATAAGACGAGGAAAGTAAATACCTACTAAAGAGTTCCAGATCACTAGTAAACAAAAGAACATCCCCTCATCTTCCTAACAAAGATAATACAGATCAAATAGTTTCTTGTCCTTTATAAGTTCTTTAGCAGATGTCTAAACCATAGACTAAAACATAGTAATGGCATATAATTTCGTTTACATGAAATACTCTTGAAAGATGTAAAACTCACCTATAAGGAGTATCCCCTCCGAACTTCTTCTGACTTACAAATCCAGAATGAAGTTTTATGTAGCCACCACCACATTCAATATCCTGCTCAAACTTTATAGAATACTGTAGAACCAATGTTCTATCTTTATTGCTGAACTCCGGGATTTTTGCTGATATGGCAAAGTGCTTTGCGTCCGAAGTTGTTTGAATACCTGCAAAATTACAGACATTGTTTAAGAACTGCTGGTTGAGGCTCTTCAGTAAATTGATAGGGATAAACTCTCTCTATCAAATAAAATAACGATCAAAAGCAAAACAATAACACACATATAAGTGGAAAAATGAGTGATTGACAAGCCTGCTTAGAAAATTACCTTGTTCCACTTGGCAATATGGATGTAATTTCGTTTGTCCGGCCTAGTTACTATCTCACCCCAATTATCATATGCTTTTGCAAATTTCAGCAGATTAAGGGTTGATTCTTTTACGCAGGTAGAACACACTAAGAAAATACATGTTTGATAAGTACACATCTTTATATCTTACTAGCATGAAAAGGAAGAGAAAGCGGGGGCGGGGTGAAGGTGGGAGAGCAATGGTAGGAACCAAGCCTAAAATCCAACAAAAGCCGTGTTATGCAGGGCTGGAGAGGGGAGGGGAGGCATCGGGGGTGGTGGAGAGGGGAGGGGGTAATTTTGGCATGTGAGGGGAGAGAAGGAGTCAAAGGTGACAAAGGAGAGGAGGGGAGGGGGTCCATTCTTGGGGTCAAATAAAGAAACAAAAGGATATGTCAGTGGCCTAGCACAATCTATTTGACCCGAAACCGATCGATGACGCCATGAGCTATGCATATAGTAAAGATTGTAGTGCCGGTACCAGCTTCGGTCCATCAGTGCACCCCAACACGAAGACCGCATAATCACAACGACCCAATTCCAAGAGTTTAGCTCTACCAACTGAGCTATATCCCCTAAAAATGTGTAAAAAAAACCCTCTCCATTGGCCTTAAGATGCTCTTTTTCCACACTTAATGCCATGGAAGCTAAGGAGGGGAGAGGGAGTGAAGGGGGGAGGGGAAATGGAGAGAGGGTGGTGCTAGTGGCTAGGGAAGGGGAAGAAGAATAAAAGATGGGTAGGAGGTTTTCAGGTGGTTAGGGTTTCCAGGGTTTTCAAGTAGTTAGCGTTTCAAATGTTGAAGTTGAAGATGAAGATGATAAGGGCATATTTGTCTTTCGGCATTAAAGAGATGATTTTGACTGAAATATTTTCCATTCCCACTCTCAACTTAGGTGTGTGGCTTACAAGGACCGTTAATGTGAATGGAAAATGTAAATTAGCACATTAGTCCAAAACCACATTAGAGGCATTCGCATATATTTGAATTGTCAGGGAGATGATGTGCACAAACCACATAGCCTTCAAGCTGCCTTCCTGAAATGAAACCATTAAGCATCGTCTTCAAGTCATCAACGCATCTAATCTCACAAACATACGATTATATCAATGATAGTAGAATTTAATTTGAAAATCTTAATCACGGAGAGAAGTATGATCCCAAATACACTAGCAAAGAAAGCAAAAGTACAGTCATAACTCATTGAACTTATAAACAATCACAAGTGGAATATATCTTGCAACTTAAAAATAAAAATAAATTGAAACAACTTATAATAAAGCACTTCAATTTAGCAATATAGCATAAGCATACACTTGTGTACACATAAATATATCTGCTTATATTCAGAATTCAGATAATAGTAAAAATTAAGCATTATTTACACACATACAAACATAATACTACTTGGAATCCAAATAACAACCACTGAAAATGAAACTAGAGGGATCATTACCCTTATCATCTGGGTCTCCAGACCACTTTCCAGCTGTGTGCTTGAATGAACCTGCTTTTCCCTCACTTTTTTTCCAGTCTGATTTAACCCACCTTCTCTGCCACCCATCTTTTGCAGCCAAACAAACATACAGGTAAAACTAAGAATCCATGTTACAATCCGCAGAAAATTCATAAAATGGTGAACTATCAAATATGGCTTCAAAAAGACACAACAAAAGAATTAATTCATTCGAGGCCAGGCCAGTAGTTACCGACAATTAAAGAGTACTGTTTCCAGTTTAGTAATTAACTCAATCTTCATTTAACACCAAAGCTTGCAGTATGTTTCCTACTCATCATGTTTCCCCTATTGATCTCAGAGCATTTTACCTGGAAATACTTATGAAAGTATATGCATCATATACGCTCCCTAGATATATTTGTTATTGAATAAAAATTTGCCCATTCGAGCAACGCATAAAGAAAATAAATAGTGGGTTTAGGGTTTAAAATTTCTTTCTTTTTTTCTAGGGAACCAAACAGATTTAAAACCCAAGAAAAATGAATTGAAGGGAATGGACAGATTGAACACTCCTATTTTCCACTTCTTTCAGTTCCTGGAACAAAGTTGACTAAAATTTCTGCCTGTTTGAGCATCGTAAAAAGTAATAAATACAGGTTCAGATTTTTATTTCTTATGCTTTCTTGGAAACCAAACACATTATTCAACAGAGATTGTAACCCAAAAAAATTAATCAAAAGGGAAAAGAGGTTTTATTTCTTTTACTTTCTTGGAAAACAAACAGATTAGTCTAAGACTGGATCCCACACACACAGAGAGAAAAAAAAAAAAGAACAAGAATTGAGCATCGTACAAAGCAAATAACAATTGGTACAGGGTTTTTTTATTTCTTTCTCTTTCTGGGCAAACGAACAGATTCAAAAACAAAATTGAAACCCAAGAAGACTGACTCAAAAGGGAAAGAAAGTTAATGAACAGATTGAACAATCCCTTGTTCTACTCTTTTTAGCTCCTTTGAAAAAGGTGCCGAAAATTTCTACCTGTTTAACCAACATAAAAAGTAAATGGAAAGCAAATAACAATTGGTACAGGGTTTTTTATTTCTTTCTCTTTCTGGGCAACCGAACAGATTCAAAAAAAAATTTGAAACCCAAGAAGACTGACTCAAAAGGGAAAGAAAGTTAATGAACAGATTGAACAATCCCTTGTTCTACTCTTCTTAGCTCCTTTGAAAAAAATGCCGAAAATTTCTACCCGTTTAACCAACATAAAAAGTAAATGGTTCATATTTGTATTTCTTTCCAGTAGATCCAAACAGATTCATCAACGATTGAAACCCCACAAAAATTAATCAAAAGGGTAATGAAAAGATTGAACACTCCCATCTTCTACTCTTTTTAGCTCCTATGAAAAAGTTGACTAACAATTTCTCCCTAATTGACCAGAAAAAAAAAACAAATAAATAATGGATTCAGATTTATATTTCTATTTCTTTCTAGGAACCAAACAAGACATGTCACATGATTGAATGCATCACAATACAAAAGGAGGGGGGAAAAAGGTATTACCTTCAAAGCGCTCCTCGAAAATGATTTCAGAGAGAGAAGATTGAATGAGAAGAGAGAGTTGAAGTGAGAAAAGCAGTAGTAGAAAAGGCACAGATTGTTTGGAAGAAGCTGATTTTAGAGCAAGATCCGCCATTAGCGGAAGCTAAAGAGCACAGATCACTCCAGGTTTGTAATTTTGAGGGTGGGGAATCGATATAGGAAATTAGACAACTAAATGCCTAGGTTTGTCTATTTAATTACGGTCCTACCCTTTTGTATCATGGCTCTTTGACTTTTGAAATTTTCAGCCAACGATAGATGAGTTGAGCGTTGCAGTGACCAATGGCGTTGCTTCTCTACATTCTATGGGTCCCTACCCCTAGTCATTTTGCTCCACTTTTTTATGTTCCAAAAATAGGTGTGAAGGGCGGCTAGCTGCTCAGGTACAGAGATTAGTTTATGTTGACTCAAAAGCCTGTTTAGAATATTTTGTGGCTAATCAAAAAAAATAAAAAATAGAGGGTATATTTTTAAAAATAAAAATAAAAATTCTTGTGTTTTAAGGAAATCATGTTACAAACTTACAAGTAATTTGAAGTCAATTTCATTTACTATTATGGCAAAATGAATCCATTGTTGTTTGTGGCATTAATGTTTCAAAGTAATGGTTGGTCCATGCTTTTTGTTTGGTTTTTTATTATTCTTTATATATTGTCTTAATATAAATATTAAATACAACTTTTGAAGGATTTATACAAGTCGATGAAAAATTAAAATAAAAGAGAGATAAAACTCACTCGATATTCTAAGTAAAGTTTCATCAAGTTCAAGCGAAGAACTAGCGGAATATTTACAAAAGATGTTTTCTTATCATAATTATGAAAGAATACTATTTTAAGAGTAAACACTATT
>CM018909.1:6550750-6555750 GCA_009663005.1 Actinidia chinensis | reverse complement strand
TTGAAAGATGATGTCAAGTAGGCCGAGAAGGCCATGGAAACACCTGCCCGAGGTGAGGGACCATTTAAAAAGCGGAAGGAGAACATGATAGACTACGAGATCCGAGCAAGGCAAGGAATTAATGTGGTTTTTAATGAACCAACCTATAAGCTCCTCACCCCAGATCCGAGACAAACCTTACTTCAAGAAACCTGAACCCATGGGAACGGATCCCAAGAGACGCAACCGAAGGTGGAGGTGCTCTTTCCACAAAGAAAAAGGACATAGAATAGATAGCTACCAAACACTTAAGCTTTTCTTGGACCAGCTAGTCCAAGACAAACACCTGAAAAAATTCATTGTCGAGGAAAAGACCTGAGCAGACAAGACTGAGGCCAGACCGAATCTGAGGTTTGACCAAGGCGATGATGAGACAGAACATATCACAGATGAAGAAGAGGATCTTTCCCTGGGCACTATTCACATGATTAGGGGTCCACGTCATCCAAATCTTAAGAATAGGATTCAGGGAGAGATCCGGATGATAAAACAAATGTATGAGGTTCTCTCGGTCCATTTGTCGGCCAAAAAGTCGAAGACATCAGTAATAGAGTCAAGGAGCATCACGTTCACTAAGACTTATTTAGAAAGGGTGTAACATCCCTATTCAGACCCCTTGGTCATCCAACTTAGAATGAACAATTACGACATCAAAAGGATCTTGGTGGGCATGAGAAGTTTGGTTGAGGTGATATATTATGACATTTTTAAACAGCTTAAACTCACTCAATCATATTTAAAACAAGTACGAGCTCCCCTGGTTGGATTCAACACTCAGTCTCATTGCCCCTTGGGGACAATAACCTTCAAGGTCTGAGCTGGTTTTGAAGAGCTAATGACAGAGTTTGTTGTTGTAGACATACCTTCCCTATATAACGCAATTGTTGGATGAGATTGGTTGCACAGGATGAAAGGGGTGGCATCCAAACTCTACCAGACCATCAAGTTTACCACCCCTCGAGGAGAAAAAACCCTTTATAGGAACTAGGTGGTGACAAAACAATGTTACCTCGCTACGGTCTCCACTAAGATGACCATAAAAGAAGTGCAGTTGATCGAAGAACAGCAAGAGGTCCTAGAGGATGTCAAGAGGGACCTTGAGGCTAAGGTCGTGGAAGACTTGATACGCTATGAGTTGGATGAGCCAAGCTCCGATTGTTTCTTTCTCAAGGGAGCGAACCTAGAGGAACGAGAGAGAACCGAGCTCATTCAGTTCCTTAAAGCTAATATCGAGGTCTTCGTATGGACACCCTACGAGATCCTAGAATAGACCCTAACTTCATCAAGCACGAACTAAATATGCAGCCCAACGTCCGACTAATAAAACAGCGGGGAATGAGATCTGTAGCCGAGCATGTAGATGTAGTGATCGAGGAAGTGGAGAAATTGAAAGAGGCAAGTGCAATAACAGATTTTCTTTATCCGAGCTGGTTATCCAACATAGCTTATCCTAAAACTGCTTTCCATTGCCGAAAGTGTGTGTGGATTTAACGAGCCTCATCTGAGTTTGTCCTAAAGACTGCTTTTCATTACCGAAAATCAATCAATTGGTGGACTCTATCTCGGGCCATGCACAGATGAGCTTTTTAGATGCGTACCGAGACTACCTCCAGATTGCCATGCATGAGCCTGATTATGAGAAGACTACATTCCTCACCCCCCGAGGCGTATTTTATTACAAGGTCATGCCCTTTGGTATGAAGAACACTGGGACCACATATCAGAGGATGATCACGAAAATGTTTGAGCCAATCTTAGATAAAACCATGGATGCTTACATCGATGATATGGTGGTCAAGAGAAAAGAAGAGTCAGACCGCATCAGGGACTTGACTGAAGTGTTCGCGATACTCAGAAGACATAAATTAAAACTGAACACAGTGAAGTGTGCCTTCGAGGCGAGCTCAGAGAAATTTTTGGGACACCTGGTGACCAGACGAAGGATATACACCAACCCGAAATAAATCATAGCGACCAACAACCTCATCAGCCCGAGAATCACAAAGGAGGTTCATAAATTAACTGTGATGGTAGCGGCACTGAATAATTCATCAGTAAGTCTTCAGACAAATGCCGTCCATTTTTTAAACTCTTTCACAAGAATGTGAAATTTTCATGGAATGAGGAATGCGATCTCGCACTCCAATAATTCAAAAAGTACTTAACTGAACTGCTACTTCTTTCCACTCCAGATGAGAGAGTGCTGCTCTACGTTTACCTCGCCGTCTCTGAACACACCGTTAGCTCGATGCTATTAAGGGAGGTGAATGGAGAAGAACGCCTCGATCTACATTGTTAGCAAAATATTTACAAATTGCCAAATAAGGTACTTTCCGTTAGAGAAGCTAGTTTTGGCTCTAGTTTTAACTTTGCAGAAACTCATGCATCACTTTCAAGCCTACCCCATAGATGTATACATTGGGTTTCCGCTGAAAAATATTTTATCAAAACTTGACTTCTCTGGCTGACTTTCAAAATGGGCCATCGAGCTCGGACAGTCATATATAAAGTTTTTGCCTAGGACAACAATTAAAGGACATATCCTTGCCAATTTCGTGGCAGAGTTCTCACCTCAAGCTGTGAGTCCAAAACAAGGTTACCTTGTGTCTACACACAGAGGGGAGGAGAGCTCAAGGGTAGAATCTTCTGAAACCCAATCCAAGTCCAAGGGCCCAAGGTTATTCAAGAATCACCCCAGACTTCTGAAACAACTGCTGTTGGGGAGACTATTGAGGGTCCAGAGGTTATAATAGAACCACCTAAGATCGATCCTAATTTGGCCTGGAAAATGTTCATTGATAGGGCCAAGAACAGTTTGGGAGCAGGCGCAAGAATAGTATTTAAGAGCTCAAAGGGGGCAATTTTTGAACAGTGCCTCAAACTGAACTTTCCCGCAAAAAATAATGAAGACGAGTACGAAACCTTCATTGCGGGACTCTGATCTGCCTGAAAGTTAAAGGTTTCCGAGCTCCATATATTCAGTGACTCAAAACTAGTTGCAACCAAGTCACGAGAAAGTTTGAAGCTTGGGGAGCCAAGATGGCTAAGTAATTGGCGGTAGCAAAGAACCTCCTCATTGAATTTAGAGCAATGAAAATTGAATAGGTGGGGAGAGACCTGAATTCGCATGTAGATGCACTGGCATACTTGGCATCAGTTTTCGAAGGAGAGGCGGGAAGGACCATCGCAGTCGATTTAATTTTAGCTCCTAGTCTTGAGACGCCATAAGAACTCGTCTTAGTCAATACTGAGTTGGAACCGAGCTGGATGGACCCGATTGTCAACTTCATACGTCACGATCAGCTGCCAAAGAATAAAAGAGAAGGACACAAAATTCGGGTAAAGGCATCACATTTCTGGATCTTTCCATCCGAGGATTTGTATAAAAGGTCATATTTGGGACTCTATTTATTGTGCATTCACCCGATGTCACGACTCAATCCTTTTATACACTTGGGTCCACTTTTATTATAGGTGTTATCATGACCGGCCAGTGAGTCCCACTCACTAAGACCTACTACTGAACTCAGTTTAGAAATTTTCTTTTTATTCAAGATATTATTACTTGAATGCAAAATATGCAGAAATGTATTTAAAAATAAATAGAGCTGACGTGTATTTCATAATATAAAAGCATTCTTATAATCATATATACAACACGGTTCTGGCCACAGTCCGGTACAACCGTTATCAAAACTATACAAGTTTAAAAATAATTAACATTCCTATACTATACATACATAGGACAACAAAACTGACTACAAAAACTAACTAAGGTCATCTGCCTTTAGTCTCGCCCTACCTCGTTCTCAGCATATGTACGATTACGTCTTAAGCACTAGTCTAGTATGAGTCAAGTTATATAATACAAACAGGTGCCCATGAAATTATAAAATATCAATTTATTTTGAAATAAAATAACTTTATTTGCCAATCTTTTTTTATTTCAGTCGTTGGCTCATCTAGGCCCATTTACCTTGATTTCACATCAAGAATTTCAAAATTATATTGGATTGACACTTACGACACATCACTCATTCAACGAACACCAGTAATTAGGGAGCAATCCTAATATAAGTATGGTATGATATCATCCATGATCATCTGGCTATGATCCTACTCTTATTACATTACTTCTCGCTATATTCTTTTCCTTTAGCGGTGGGGTATCGTTCGAACTATGTGTCGTCTAAATCGTACTTTCAAATATAATCATTTCATGGCACAATTAAAAAATAATATGGCATGCATTTATCCGTAAAATACTATCATATTTCAATAATTCAAACAACACATGCTTTCATCATAATATTCATTTTAAGTAAGTAAAATATAACAAGACTCACCGAAAGTATGCCCAGGCTTTCTTACACACTGTGAGCTAACATCCCAAGCTAACGTTCATCGAGTTTGGGTCCTACATTTAAGAGTCAAATTGTTAGATTTAACTGTATCGTGTCTATAAATATACTAAAATTTCATAATTTTCTAAGTTATTCCCTACAGAATTTTCTCCACTTAATTAGTTAGTCGGAATATTATTTTTATAAAATAATTTAGAATTAATTTAACTCCCAAACTTTTACGTAATATACTAGACATATATATTTACCTATAGTAAAAATATTATTTATTTTTAAGTTATCTAACTATTTTTACAAATTCGTCTAACTCTCATAGTTTTTGCATATAATATTTAAAGACAACAGTTTAGTTTATAAATATTTGGGCATTAAAAATATTTCTAAAATTTATGAAATTAAATAATTAGTAACTACACATATAATTGTATAACATATAAAATTTTCAGATTTATATAAGATATTTAACTATTTTTATAAAATCCGTAAACATTCTGTTTAAAATATTCTTATTAGTTTCGGAATCTCTATTATAATCTAATTTTGGATCACTTAGATTCTGAATTTGAAAGAATATTCTAAATAAAAGTTTTATATAAT